>PVJH01010902.1:0-71478 GCA_004026705.1 Nesogale talazaci
CTCATTCTTTCTTTTGTAGCATTATTAATGCAACATCTATTATAGTCACCTAGACACCATGTCAGATTGAACAAAAGGAAAGGACCCACCTCCTGTGTGAATCCATCCAAAAGAAGTTACTGGAATCGGTGGGCCAATGTCCTCTTTCAGTTAAACTAACCTTCATTTACAATATTTATTCTAAAATGCCTCTGAGAAATAGTAAATAAAATCAATGGAAAAGGTTGTCTAAAATGCAACAGCTTTTATAGTAAATGTACATTTATAAATAAAATACTCAAATCAATTCTGTATTCCATTGATTGGAGGGGGGGGGGATACCACTTTCAGTGTTCTTACAAGGGAGAATGGATCTCTTCCTTGTAGCATTTGACCCCGAGTTGTGAAGTCAGATAATACCAATGGCCAGTTCTTTAAGGAAAATCAAACTTACCAGCTGGCTGTAGGGGGTGGGTGAGGAGTTTCTTTCCACTGAGGGTTCTAACTGGCACATGTGATTCAGCTACTTGCAAAAGTTGCCCACTTGAGTCCACCCAGAAGCGCCTCAGAATAAAGGCCTCCCAATCAACTTCTGAAAGATCCCAGTCGTTGAAACCACCACGTGGGTCTCTGTGAATTGAAATTTACTCCACAGCAAACTGGCTTGGGTTTAGGTTTCTGAAACAATCAAAATTCCTTGAGATGCTATCCAACATGAACCAAAGAAGACATGCAAATAGCACTGGGTATATCCTGTAACCCCCCAAATGATGGACAGTTGGATAGTTGCTAGACAGATGGATAGTTGCTAGAAAATAACGTAGCCTGACATTTTTCTACACTATTGTCTCCCACCCCCCAACCCCCAATATGGACATTGCCTGTTCCCCTATGACCTGTTTCCTCTGTTGCGGGGCCAGGACTGTCCTGTGGAAACAGCAGCAGCATGTGATACGGCTAACTCTCAACTACACAAGCCTTTGACTTTGCACCCTGGCCTCTATTTGGAAGTGGTGGAAGAAGAGGCAAAGTCCTTAAATTGTTCAGTAGTTTTGTAATGCCTGCTGCTACACTTGCTATTGTGCTGTTCCCTCAAGTTCCATAGATAGACAGTAGGTACTATTGTTTCTCCTCAGAGTGTCTAGGCACTATCAAACTGATTGCATAAAAGCCACTTATTTAAATGGAACGCCAAGTAGAACACATTTCAAAATAAACGTGTTCTAACATGAGCTCTCTAAATATTTTTGCTAAAAGACAGTGTTTTACCTCAGATATGGTGAACTAACCTTCCTATTGGCTTTCTTGGAGACCTAAGGACTCCTGAGGATAAAAATCTAGATCACCCAAGAGGAAATCAAGTACTCCCCCATAGTTAGGCAACAACTAACTCAGGAGTTACAAATTCAAATGACTGGAAGAAATGGTTGTGGTCAACGAGAAGACACGAGGTTCCCAAAATTTTTGGCCTATCTCCCTCTTTTTAGTTAAAAAAAAAATTGCTCAGTAACCCTTGGCAATTAAATATGTTTGTAATCTACAGCTCATGATCCAGAAGAAAATGTAGGTATCTGTTTTGGCAGCCCTACCGGGGGGGGGGGGTGGTTTTGGGAAATACCAAACTAGACTGTGCTGTAGACTGTGGAAAACAGAAAAAGAACAGTTTCTGTCTAAAAGAGGAGGTAACTACTTGGCTCCAGACAGTAGTTCTCATTTTGAATGTACAGGTTGTTTTTCCTTTTCTTTTTATCTCCCCCCCCCCCTTTCAATATTGGCATCAGTTCAAACCACTTTGCAATGCCATGCCGAATAAAAATGTTGGACTCAATGAAATACTCTCTGCAAGTCTAATTGTGTTCTCCAGCCACAAATTTGAAACCTGTCGCTAAGTCTTCTCTTTGTTTTCCTCTCAGCGGCTACTAGCGTGCCTTGTGTCATTTCATCTGACAAATATCTCAAAAAGTGGCCAGGTGAAGCACCTGCTTCCAAGAATGCAACTGGTCATGCAGAAAAAGACGCTGAACAGAGTTGTTAATGAGTAGGTGGTACTGCTGCCATTCGTTGCACCTTTGGGTTGTGCTATTTGTGGGACATCAGAGACTGTATTTTTTTTATCATTTTATTGAGAGCTCCTACAATGCTCATTACAATCCACACATCAATTGTATTGTGCATAGTTGTACATATGTTGCTATCATTCTTTTCTAGATAGTTACTTCTATTGAGCCCTTGGTATCAGCTCCTCTTTTTTCACTCCACCTTCCTCCCTCCCACCCTCATGACCCCTTGATAGATTATAAATTATTTTTCCCATGTCACACACCAACCACTATCTCCCTTGACCCATGGTTCCCAAGTTTCTTTCCCTTGGAAACGGAACGACACACAACCACAGAGACTGTTTTACAAAAACCCACATGCACTGCTGTGCCTCCCTCTTGACAGTGCCTTTAAAAGTTTCATAAAGTAAAGGACAGAAAAAAGGATGCAAAGATTTGTTCAGCATCATTTTATCGCGTTCATTTAGAAATGCTTTTTGTCATTGGTCAAAGTCTAAACCCACTGCTATTAAGCTGATATTGACTCACAGCTACCGTCTAAGACAGGGTAGAACAGTCTCGGGGGGTTTTCAAGATGAACTCTTTTTTTTTTAAAGAGAAGTAGAAACTTGCATCTTTCTCCTGCGGGTTCCAACTGCTAACCTCACAGTTAGCTGACCTCTTTTGACAGTTTATTTACAGTTCAGTGGTGTTGGCCACACTTCAAACTGTGCTATGATTCTTGCTATTCTTTTTCATGCTATTCCATTACCATTGTCTTAAATCCATTGCCACTCACCCATCCCATCCAACCATCCCAGTTACCATGGTCACTTTGGTGTCTGTGATGAGGAAGGATCTCTATCGACTTGGCTAGACCTTGATGCTAGATGGTTTGACAGATACCATGTAATTATCTTCTGTTTTGTGAGCAGCTCATTCATGGAGAAGGGAGTTTCCTTGAGGGTGTATCCTGCATCCTATAGATATGTTCTGGCAAAACCCACCCTGTTTTCATCCTGCATTTGACTCCTCTGACCTGTAGATTTGGAGATTTGCCGGCTTCTTCATGGTGCCTTGGGTTGCATGTTTAGCTACTAACAGCAGGGTTGGTAGTGTGAAGCCACCAGCCACTCTGTAGAAGAAAGAGGAGACTTCCTCTTCCTATAAAGATTTACAGTCTTGGAAACTCACAGGGTGAAATCCGACTCTGTCCCATAAGGTCACTATGCGTCAAAATCGACTGGAGGGCAAGGAGCGACAACCTCATGAGCCAGCAGCCTATTGTCTGACTAAATGATTTTGAGTTTGCCAACCCCTACAACTACCTGAGTACAAAGAAGTACTCAACATCAGGCCGGTCCCATAACTCTATAAGCCATTTACTTGAAATAAACTTCATACATTAACACTTCACTGGTTTTGCTCCTCTAGAGAACCTAGTCTAAGACAGTCTCACCTTGAAGATTTGTTTAAAAAACACAATGCCCATTTTTGCTCATTTTTGTAGTTATTTCTTGTTTCCTTTTGTTATATTTTGCTTTGCTTTAGCTTTGCATGTATTATTGCCTCTGCAGGTCTATCTCGACAAGATGGGTGGGATAAATAATCTGGAGGAGAAAACAATGGGGCCAATGGTTCTGGTGGGGACACAGGAGAGGGGGAGAGGGAGGAAAAGAAGAGGGGTGCCAACAAACCTAGAGACAAGGGAAGAAGAATCTATCTAAAAATAGATGGCAAGATGGGCACAGGATGTCGGATAGGACTTGAACAAGGTCAATGCAACAAGAGGAATTATTGAAACCTGAATGAAGGTTGAATATGTTAGTGGGCCAAGAGGAAAGTAAAAGGAAATAGAGGAAAGAACTGGGAGACAAAGGACATTATAGAAGTCTAAGCATGTATATATGTGCATACATTTATATATAATGACATGGAAACATAGCTATGTACATATATTTATAAAGTATTAAAGCAGTGGATGGGCATTGGGATTCCACTAAAGTGTTCCCTAAAAGCACTAACACTTGGTTCTACTAACTCAGCCCTCTGGGATGCTCACCTTCCCTGACATAATCACTGAAGATAAAATAGGTACATAAGCAAATGTGAAGAAAGCTGATGGTGCCCTGCTTTGAAAAGATGTAGCATCTGAGGTCTTAAAGGTTTAAAAACAAACAAGTAGCTGAGAAGCAACAAATCCCACATGGAAGAAACACCCATCCTTTGTGATCATGAGGTGTCAATGGGATCAGATATCAGGCATCTAAGACCCCCAAAAAAGCAACAACAACAACAAAAACATCATACCAATGTGAATGAAGGGGAGGGCAGAGTGGAGACCCAAAGCCCATCAGTAGTCAATTGGACATTCCCTGTCAGAAGGGCCATAAGGAAGAGACTCGTCAGTCAGAGTGCAGAATAACACCTATGAAACACACAACTTTCCTCCAGTCCTTTAATGCTTCTCTCCCCCCATCCCTCCATAAACTATCATGACCCTTATTCTACCTTACAAATATGACTAGACCAAAACATGTACATTGGTACATATAGGAGCTTGCAACACAGGGAAGATAGATGGACCCCCAGGACAGATAGACCCCTCAGGACCATTAATGAGAATAGTGATACAGGGAGGGTAGGAAAGTGGGGAGAGAAGGGGAAATAAGGGGGAACCGATCACAATGATTGACATATAGCCCACTCCCAGGGGGACTGACAACAGATAAATGGTTGATGTAAGACATGAAAAAAATAATAACTTATAAATTATCAAGGGTTCATGAGGGTAAAGGGAAAAAATGAGGAGCTGATACCAAGGGCTCAAATAGAAAAAAAATTATTTGAAAATGATCATGGCACCATATGTACAGATGTGCTTGACACAATGGATATATGCATGGGCTGTGATAAGGGCTGTAAGAGTACCCAATAAAATGATTTATTAAAATACAATGTATGTATATAAACAAATAAAATAACATGTTTTAAAGGAATGTGTTTATATGAAACAGGAATATGAGCATTTAAAAAAAAGCACAATGCTCAGAGCAGAGGTACCTTACTAATTAGAATACCCTATGTTTTAATCCATAGACTAGGAAATTGCCTTGATTTGATGTTTAAAGTTTAAAGGTTACCTCAGGACAACAATTTGGGGGGCTCATCCAGCTTCAATAGATACAAAATATATGAGTTGCATTGAAAAATTGAAATTTTGCTCACGTATCAGATGTATTTTTGCAGCAGTTCTTTTTAAAAATGGAACCACAAGTCCTGCTTAGATGAGAAGTTGGGAAACAAGAGGGGTAAGTGACTTGTTCTGGATGAATATGTTGAGGATTCTACATGCTAGTGTCTTTCAAAAAGTAACTGAACCACACGCAATTGACCTGGACAAACTCCTACTTAATTGCCTGGCTACAGTTCAAGCTCACACGGGTTCATTTGGGGAGATCCCTTTGGAGGATTTGACCAGCATGCCAGTATGGACTAGAACACTTCTTTCACAGTAAATTTACAGCTATAGATGAAATAGTTACATTAATAGAGTATTTTTTTTCACCTGAAGTTTGCTTTTCTTACTTTGCGAACAAGGAATCGGGTTCTCCATTGTGGCATGGACTTGGCTGTTTTCTGGAAGAGAAGTTGAGATGACTTCCTGGACAGGTTTCAGTCCTGTCCAGTACGCTATTCCATGGATCCTCTGAATTCTCCCACCCAATAAGTCACCTCCCCAAATCCCTATTAGCTTAAGATTATCTTTCAACTTTCAACTCTCAACCAAGTCAATAACCTGAAATCTTCCTTGAATGAAAAACTCACTTGTTTCAATTAATAAAATACACCTGCCTTGATCACTGTGTTCTTTTATTTTTAAAATCATATAATTCATATTTCAATCATATATAATTCATATATATTATACATCATGTTATATATGTATATATGTATGTGTATATATGTGTGTAGCATATCATATATCATATATATAATTCATATATAATTCATGAATCACTGTAATTCATAGTTGAATCAATTAAGAATTGTATTATCACCACAATCAATTTTAGAGCATTTTCTTGTAGTCATTATCATTAGCTCCCCAATTCCCCTTACCCCCTTGTCATATCATTGTGTTCTTTTAAAAACTGTGTGATCAAACGGACACCACCTCTCCACCTCTCCCCAAGGCTGCCCTCTATATTTGGGACTGGTCTGTCTCAGAGATGGACTTTTCTTTTGGCCGCCAGGTGTGCTTGAGTCAACTTCAGCCCCTGTGAACTTGTGTCACAGTAGAACTGCCCCAGAAGGTGTTCATTATGCAATCATTATGGGACAAGAGCACCAGATCTTTTCCCCATGGACCAAGGACCATCAATCTTTTGCCCAGTATTTAACCATCACAGCACCCGGAATCTTTAATAATACATTTTTGTACCAGTCACATTGTGTTTCTCAGATGGGCAGCAGCTTTTTCAAGCTCAAAGCAAAGACGTGAACCAAATAAAGGCCTCTTTGTAACCACCCCATTGGAGAGAGAAGCTCTCCCACCTTAGTTCATCTGCTGCATGATTTTTATTGCACCCCAAAATCACGGATGCAATAATGAAGGTGTTTAACTCTTTCAGCAGGAAAATTTCATATTCTCTAGAGAATAAGAAACTCATTTCAGAAGACCCTATGAAAAGATATTGAAAATCTCTGCAAGTGATGGAGATATGACAATAGAAACCCTTATCAAATATTATATAAAGCACTACATGCTCATAGCTGTAGGGGACAATATAAATTAGTATTATAAAATTCCAATCTTCAGTCATGCAACAGGAATCTGGAGGAAAGTATGGTTACACTGCATAATTTCTAATACATTGAAGAATAAGAAGCTAGATTTTGCTTATGAGGTAATACTCAAGGATGTAAGTCCATTTTGAGCTGAACAAATAAAAAGCATCCATTTTGAGATTACTCAGGAAGGTCTAAAAAGGAATTTGTGTTTATAGTATCATTTACTATAAAAATAGCAACGGGTGCAGGAATGAAGAAAATGTTCCAAAATTGTTTGTAGTGATCACTGTCCAATTCTTTTTGATGTATTAAAACCATTGAATTGTATGATACATGGACCCTCTTTCAATAAGTTGGTTAGAAAATAAAGTACACACAAGTGCAGCAGTGGATGCACTGACTGCTAACAGCACAACACAGTTTGGGGCTCAAAGACAGAACCAAGTAGGACAGAAAGTTTTCCCGTGGGGTAGTGAGAGTATCACAAATCACGAGGAAAAGGAGAGACTGTTCCTTCAAGTCGGTTCTTCACAATAAAGTTAATTTCAGATGGATGCAAGGGTCTGGCATAATAAAAGCAAGAGGAGCCTTAGGTTTGAATAGCTTTCAATACATAGTCCATAAGATTATAAGCACAATTAGGAAACTAGAGAAATCTTTAAAACCAATGTGGCAAAGAATGCATGCTAACACGTATAAGCCTTTGCGAATCAGAAGAAGGTGGACAGGCGTTCACAGAAGAAGGAGGGGCAACAATAAGCGTGGGGGAGTGGTGAGCCTTGGGAGGGAGGCAGGAAAGGCACCTGAGGAACACTTCAGCTAACTCCCCTCCCCAAAGGAAAACCAAAATGAGAATGGATGGTAAGTTTAACTATGTTAGAAGGAAGAACGTGTACATGGTAAAAAGACAATGACTGAGAGGTGGTATTCGCCACACATGTGCAGAAGGGGCTCCCAACAGTTCATGGAAATATGAAATTGACACATAGCAGAGTTTTGTTCGACAAAGCTTTTTCAAATGTTCAACAATAGAAGAGTGTCCAAGATATTAAACATAACAAGATCCACAGGAAAAATACAACTCAATAGAAAAATGGGCAAAAGACATAAACAGACATTTCACAGAAGAGAAAACGTGATTAATTATGAACCACATATTATATGCAACTTGATTAAGAGGAAAATGTAGAGCATTAATGAGATAACATTTATACTCACCAGAGTGGTAGAACCGTCCAGCTTTGATAAGCACCAATGTTTGTGAGGATAGGGAGAGCAACAGGAACTCCTGTTCAAGAGAAGTTCCAGAGATGGTCACACATATGCCCCAAGAGACATGTCCAAGAATACCCTCTAGGAAGCACTGCTTGTATATTATGGTGTCCATACAGGTTTAGGAGCTCTGGGGGCAGAGAGGCTTATATGCAGAATTGCTAACCTCAAGATCAGCGGTTCAAATCCACCAGCTATTCTGAGGTAGAAAGATGAGACTTTCTGCTCCCAGAAAGATTTACAGTGTGGGTGGAAAAGGAAGGAAAAAAATGAGTCTTAGAAACCCACAGGGGTAGTTCTATTCTGTGTTATAGGGTCACTAGGTGGCAAAATCAACTTCATGGCAGTGAGTTTGGTTTATTCTCTTAATATCATTTTAGTAATGAAAATGAGTGGGCTGCATTACACACCTATGCATTTGCATCAATCAAAAATTATAATAGGACACAGAAGATTACATACACTATAATAGCACTTATATATAATTCAAAGACAATCGAAAACGGACCTTAATACTCTTTGGGGGTCCTTGCTGTGTGGCAAAGCAGCAAAGCAAAGGCGTAATGAACACACTTGAGGGTAATTGTTGTATCTGGGCAAGAAGGGGAATTCTGCTGGGGTGAGCCAACAAGCTATTGCTGTGAACTATTTAACATTGATTTGTAAGTTCTGTTTTGTTGTAAGTATATTCAGTGCTACTGGATATTGGCAAACTGCTTTATAAAGCAGTTGTACAAAGTGCTCCAGCAACAATGTATGGTAGCTCTTATGTTCCCCGTATCCAGAACTGATAGGTTGGACTTCATTTCTTTCACTCTGGAACCCTATGGCATAGCCATTATGAGTTTGGCTGCTAACCACAAGGTCAGCCATTCGAGACCATCGTCCACTCCAAGGGAGAAAGAGGAAGCTTTCTTCTTCCTTAAAGAGTTACAATCTTGGGCTGAGCCCCAGTGGCGTAGTGGTTGTGTGCGGGACTGCGGCCCACAGGGTTGGCAGTTCAAATCCAGCAGCAGCTCTCTAAGAGCAAGACTGGGCCTCATACGCCCACCATGGGCCAGGGATGCCCACACACACACATGCAAGAAGAGTTACAATCTCAGAAACTCACAGGAGCAGTTCTACCTGAAGGGTCGTTATGAGTCATCATCGACCCCATAGCAGTGAGTTAGGCTTAGGGGTTTGGGTTGAAGGAAAATGATAATATTTCATTGTTCTTGTTTGCATTCCCTTAATGACTGATAAAATTGGCTGGGTGTATTTTCATATCATTTTTGCAAAGCCCATTTTCCACTTCTGAGAATGGCCTCACTTCTTTTGGTAATTTCTCTATTGAATTCCTTGGTGGACATTTTGCAACTCTCTTGGATCCTAATTCTTTATCAACATCATGCATTGCAAACACCTTTGCAAAAGGGTACTCTTGGCAGTGGACTTAATAAAAACATCTTACTGGGCACTCTTCTGTGGTATCTCTGGGTGACTTGTTTTTTAAACATCATCATGCTCTTCACCATTCAGTTGATAAAAACCTAACAGTAAATATATAAATATGTTTTGTGCTTCTTGTTTCTCATTTGTGAGCTTCTTCCTTACCGCAATGCCATAAAGGTAATCTGCTATATCTTTCAAAGTCTGGAAATTCACAATCAAGTGAAGTAGCCATCTATTGGATAGTCAACTTGCCCAGAACCACTTCATCAAATCACTGCTGTCCCCCACTAATTTGCAATGTCATTCGAGAGACCAATGGGCATATATATATATATATATGAGAGTCTGTTTCTGGACATTTATTTCATTGTATTCTTCTAGTTGTCTCTCCCTAACCCCATATCACATTGTTTTAATTACTATATGTTTGCATTAAGCCTGGTGATCTGGAAGGATGATTATTTTTTCCTTTTACAAAATTGTCTCGACTATCTTTAGTCCTTTATTCTCCCACCTGACTTCAGGATGTTATTTTGCTCAATAGCTGGAGTCACCTTCCAGCTCATGTGACTGATGTGTTACAGTGAAGAATGGCCCCTGAGCAGTAGTCTTTGAAGGTCTGTCTTTCTCCTGGACTTGCTCTCTCTGGATGATGTGTTCAAAGTAAACAAGATGAAGTCTCACTATTCTTGCTCTTAAGAAGCATTCTCTCTGTACATTTTCTAGGGCAGGTTTGCTTATTCTTCTTTTAGTCCTGGTTCTATTTTGGATTCTTCCCCAGCATTCTATTTTGACACATCATTTTTCGTTCTTCCTTTTCTACTTGTCCAGCTTCCACATCCGTATGCGATGATAAAAAAAATAATAATAGCCTAACTGTGTCAGGCACATCTTAGACATCAAAAGAACTTCTTTGCTTTTTAAACATCTTTTGCTCCATGCAACACATTGTGTGATTTATTGATAGCTGTGTCAATGTGCATTGATTGCTGATTCACAAACAAGGCACTTGTTTGAGAACTACAGTTTCTCAGGGAGCCCCGTTTATCGTCGTTATCCATTGGGCTGCAATGTGCACTGTTGGTAGCTCAAACCCACCAACAGTTTCGTGGAGAAAAAAAGACTGGGTTTTCTACTTCGGTAAGCAGTTACAGACTCAGAAACTCACATGGGGAGCTCTATGAATCAGCCTTCATGCATGGTGTGAGTTTGGCTTGGTTTGGGGTCAGCTTCTTTGCCATTTATTCTGGTGTTGCTGCTTAGTCCAGTTGTAAGGATTTTTTTTCCTTGATGTTCCTGCGTAATCAATACAAGGCAGGGGGGAAAAACCATAGATTTGAAATGGAAGTATCATTGATGTTGAAATTCAGCAGAAGTTCTACCTTTCCACCGTTTCTTGCCTCTGGCCTTGTTTCATTTGGAGCTTTCTTTGTCTTCTTCTCTCTTTTTCTTTTTCTGCTTTCACCTCACCTCCCCATTCTCTCTCTCTCTCTCTCTCTCTCTCTCTCTCTCTCTCTCAAGCATCTTTGGAGCTGAACATTCTGGAAGAGCTGAAATTAAATTAACAAGCATCACAATGATTTTTGGAGGCTATAGGTTATGCAAAATAAATAGCAAAGGCAAATTTTACCTTACTAGACATCCCAGTTAGTATCTAATCTAGATGAATCTAAACTCTAGAGTTGGAATGCCAAAGTTCAAATCCTAGCACCACGATTTATTAGCCACGAGCTTGGTAAAATTGTAAATGCTTGCTCTGTTTTAAATCCCTCACCTACAAAATGCGGGGTGTGGGGGGGGGGGAATATGTCTCATACGATTATCTTGGGGATTGAATTGGTTGTTGTTATTAGGTACCATCCAGTTGGGTCATATGGTTTTCTCAACCATGCACAGCAGAAAGAAACCCTGCCTGGTCCTGCACCATCTGCACAATCATTACTACGCTTGAGCCCATTGTAGCTGCCACTGTGTCAGTCCATCTTGTTGAGGTCTTCCTCTTTTTCACTGCCCCTCTACTTCACGAAGCAGCTTCACTGGCCTCTGGTGGGAGTAGGAGGCCCAGCCTTGCTCCTGGAGAGCTGCTGCTGGATTTGAAGCACCAACCCAGTGGGCCGCAGTCCCTCACACAAGCACTACGTACTGGGGCTCAGCCACGATATCCTTCTTCCAGGACTGGTCTCTCATGACGGTATGTGCAAAGTACTTGAGACAAAGCTTCACCATCCTTTTCTCTAACAAGTATTATTACTTTACTTCTCCAAGTTAGATCTGCTTGTCTTTTGAGCAGTCTATGATATTTTCAATATTCTTCACCAGCACCACAATTCAAATGCATCGATTCATCTTCAGTCCTCTTATTTAATCCAACTGTCACAGGCATATGAGGCAATCCAAAAGGTTGTGTGTGTCTTGGGTCAGGTGCAAAGTAGTTTCCCTGCTTTTCAACACTCTACAGAGGTCGTCTGCTGCAGATTGACCGTGCAATGAGTCTTTCTCATCTCTTTACTGCTGCTTCTATGAGCACTGATTGTGGATCCACCAAAGACTAAATCCTTGACAAATTCAATGTTTTTTCCATTTATCTTAAAGTTACCTACTGGTCCAGTTGTGAGTATTCTGGTCTTCTTTGCATTGAGATGGAATGGATACTGATGGCTGCAGTCCTTGGGTCTTCATCATCACATCGAAGAGTCACTATGCGGTGTAATCAGCTCAACAGCAACTACTTTGGGCTGGAGGGGTGTTGCTGTTTTACATAAACAGCAAAGTGGAACTTTGGAGTGAGGAGATATCCATGTGACTCAATCATTGTCTTTAAGAGCTAAAAACAACAACAAATGCTCTTTTGAGCTCAAATCTAGATCATGCCCATGATAAATCTAACCTTGCAGTTCTTTGGTTATCTAAAAACCAAGTCACTTCCTTTGTTGAACTCTCCTAGAGATGAAGGACTGATGTGGAGGAATATTATAATATTCACTGTTTAAAGAATAAACATTGAGATTGATGGAGGGGGGCTCTTTAAACAGAAAGCACACAATAGTTTTCCTTCAAGTCACAACATCAGCCTCTATTTGACAATAGTTAGGCCAAAGAGTCATCAATATGAGCCAGTGTACATAAGAGATTTGTGTTCAGTTTGACCCAAGGAGTCTTTGATAGTCTTTCAGATGTGGCACAGGAAATAAGCTTCACAGAAGAAAAAACAGATAGAACTTACTTCAAGGTCCCAAAGATGGGGGGGAGGGGGCGCGTAGGTCTTGACAAGGGCTGCATGGATGGTTGTACCCAAGAAGCAGGAGAGTGGGGGTGTCTGTGCAAGCAGGGTGTGATGGGCTTCTGAGGGTTGGACATTTTGAATAATTCTGACGATGCAGGCGCTGCTCCTGGTGGTTGAGTACCTGGCCTTAGGACGCCGTGATTAGGATGGGAGCACAGTGGTCCAGGAATGTGAGAATCTGATAGGGGGTAGGGGGAATTGATGGAAAGTGGGCTTCATCAGCTGCTCAAGGAGGGGACTGGATCAGCCTGCAGCCAGAGCCTCAAAACTGGGTCAAGACAGCATTTAAAGGAAATAGTATTACAAGGACACTTAAGCATTTAACCCAGAGCAATTCATGCTACTTATTTCAGACCCAAGGTGATTTCCTTCAGCAACCTGTGCTGAAGTTGATAGGCGAAAGGGCTGAGTTAGGGAGAGGTTAAGAGAGTTAGTCCTACTTGGTGACTAACCCCATTTGATTGTCTTAAGTGTGTCTGGCTGTTAGAGTGTGCTTTGATTTCAGATGGTTATGAATGTTTCAAGGGAACTCCATGCAGCCACCTGGCTGAAGGACTGTGAGGCACTTCAAAAATCAAATTTCAGGGAAGAAGATTGGTCTGAGAAACAATGAACAAGGAGAAATCCTCTCTTGGTGGAGCTACTGTGTGTCAAAGTGTATCCCCATTATATTATGGTAGGAAGAAAGGAACAAATTAAGACATCTAACAGTTTAAAATTTGAAATCCAATTGCATTGAACACAGTAAATCTTGTTACAGGAACCTGTGGGCTTACCTTTTCCCTGTGTGAAGTCTGGTACGTGTAAAGTCATCAAAGGGATTGGGCCTAAGAGGATCATCGCTGTTACCCATTTCTGCCACCTTCCTGGAGAAGATTCTGTAGAATGCAGAGTTTTCCAATTTGATCAAAAGTCCTTATAAAGACAAAGAGTTTGAAAGAGCCTTCTTACCTGCTTCTGGTTGCCAGAGCCAGCATGCTCTAAATTAATAGCAATGACATGACCGCACAAGTTCTAACTTTTAATATAAGGGGTCAGGTTAAAATTCAAATTATCCATTCAAATTGGCTTCTATCGTGAAAGAACCATTAAGGACTTAGTGATGTTCCAATAACTGTCCTTCCAAAAAAAAAAAAAAAAAAGGAAGAGGGGCAAAAAAATTGGCTCCTTTTCTTTGGCCAGTAACCCAAGTTTTAATTGAATTTTGATGAGATGATGGATGTTATACTGTATTCCAAGTCTCTGTGCTAAATTAACAAGGCTGTCTGCTTAGTTTCCTCTCTTGAAGGCCTAGGGAGCTGGGTCTCTGCTCCTTCTCTGAGGTAGAGCATGAGGGAGTTGTCTCAAATTCTTACCAGGTACTTACAACTGCCATTTTCTTCAAGCTGCCACAATCCTCCAGGAAAAACTATTCGTTTCGGGACAAACTTCCAGCAGAATCATGTTCAATCAAGCAGGAAGACTAAATCTTACTGTTTTAAAGTCATCCACTAGAGCTTTCCTAGATAACATCCTAAAAACATTATGGAGAGACTTATTTGCACACTTCTTTTCAGGAAAGCACGTTCCCACTGTTGGGTAGAGGTAGCTCATATTTGACCACAAAATGAGAGTGATGAATTGAGTAAGAAATAAAAATAATTTTAGCAAATTCTAGAGCACAAGCTTTCATTCACTCTCCAAGCTTTGGGCTATGAGAGAACTTGCCTCGTAAACTCTGGAAGCCCGCGTCTCCTTTAGTCCGAGTCGTTTGAAAGCCGTCATCTTGCAGAGCAGAACTGAGGCACGAGGTTCTCGTTATTGTAGTTCTTTATGGATGGAGCTTGGGTAGCACGACAGAAAAGCTCTAGGTTTAGTCTATCATATTTGAGCCCACCAAACTGCTCTGTGGAAGGGAAGGAGGATGAAATGCTCCCATACAGATCACTCCCTGGTAGACTCTTTGAGGCAGTTTGACTCTGTCCTCTAGGGTAATTGTGATGAGTCAAAATCAACTCACTAGCACACACCAATCCTTATGGCAGTAGGTCTCCAGAGCACCATTGGGTAGATTCAAACCACCAACCTCTAGGTTAGTTGTTAGGTACCCCTGAATCCACTCAGACTTGTAGCAACCCTATGCAAAACAGAACATTGCCCAGCCCTGGGCCATCCTCACAATATTTGATATCCCCAAGCCCATTGTTGAAGACACTCTGTCAGTACATCTCATTGAGAACCGTTCTCTCCTTCACTGACCCTTTGCTTTATCCAACATGATGCCCTTGTCCAGGACCAGTTCCTTCTGATGACGTGTCCAAAGTACAGGATACAGTCTTGCCATCTTCACTTCCAAGCAGCATTCCGGCTGTACTTCTTCCAAGAGAGATTTGCTTGTTCTTTTGGAAGTGATTTCAACAGAGTCATTAAATGCATCAATTCGTTTTCACTCTTCTTTATTCATCATGCAGTTTTTTTGTATGCATAGTTAAAATATCATATTTGGGGTCTGGAATATCTTGGTCTTCAAAGTGACATCTTCAGTTTTCAGTAATGTTTGATGCATCGTAATTGCAGTGTGATCCATTTCAGACTGAAAGAACTGGTAGAATTCATCAATATTTTCTTTTTCTTGGGGGGCATCACTGCCTCTGGCAGCCGTGGGTGCTACCCAGTGCTGCTTCTGAGAGTAGCCACTGGATCTGAACCGCCAAGCCCGCAGGCCGCAATCCTGCACTCCACCACTTACACCACCAGGGCTCAGCCCAATTCATCAATATTTTCATTGTTGGTGATCAAGTTTGAATTTGATGGTTTTCCTTGTAAGCATATAGATATCATCCTATCACAGGCAATAATATTCTTCAAGACAGAACTTGGGGTGTGCTTTTTGATTATTAAGTCAATACCATTTCTCTGGAATTTGTCATTCCCAGCATAGCAAACCATATGATTATTTGATTAAAACTGGCCAAGGTGCATCCCTTTACTGCACTAATGTCTGGAATGTGGGTGTTGAAGCATTCCATCTCATTTGTGTTAACTTTCAATTACCCTATAGTCGTCCTTGGTGCATTCCACCCTCCAAGTATTCAGGGACATTGATAGCAATTTCTTCTCATGTTGAGTTCTGCAGCATCTGCAAGTGAAGGTCCTGATAGCTTAACTCTATCCATGAGACTAAGATCAACTCAACTTGGAGGAGTTAGCGCTTGCCCACTTGCATTTTGAGGGCCTCCCACCCAGAGGGTCCCACCTTCTATCATTATATTACACAATGTTTTCAAGTTAGCAGTTGAGAACAAACTGTTAGTACTGTCCAGGGACCAGATGCAACATTGAAATTAGCAAAATGGGTTGTTTATCATGCTGGAGTCAAAATACTATACCAAGTAATAACTCTATCTCATACAGGCTACAAGGATCGAGGACATTATCATCTGTTAGAAAAGTTCAATGTGATCGAAATGAAAGGCATGAGGTGACCTCGGCCAAGAATTAGATTTGCTCTGGGAGAAATTGATCCCCATGCATTCAAAGAGCCAGATCCCAAATTCAGACAAATACATTCATGTCTTTACTCATACCTTCTCCTTCAAAAAAGGCTAGCTCCCATATTTCTTGCCCTCCAGCTATCCTGTGCTGTTCTCTTTTCTATGAGACTAATCCAGCCTCTTTTAGGCAGATGTTTCCCTTAGAATCATGAGTATTTCAAGTTCATTGACACCTGCCAGACATATTTACCTTCAATAAGGGAGACAATATGTCCAGATAGTCAAAGTTCTCTTCCCTTTCCTCAAGGATAGAAGTGATCTTTGACATTTAATTGAAAAATAGTGACAAAAACCTAAATTGTGGCTAATGTCAATATATCCCTTCAGGGATCAAATGAATCACATCTTTTCTTACTTTCTTCAAGTTTGTGGTGATAAATGAAGACAAAATCAATGTCAATGTCAAAGGCCTGGAAAGGATTGATCAAGGGCAATGTAACTGATAGAAATTACTGAAACCCAAATGAAGGCTGAGCATGATTGGCAAAAAGAAAGTAGAAGAAAATAGAGGAAAGAACTAGGTGACATAGTACAATCATAGAGGTTAAATACAGACATGTACATATGTAAATATATTTATATATGATGATGGGGAAATATATATATATATAGTATTAGATAGCAGATGGACATTGGGCTTCTACTCAAGTACACCCTCAATGGAAGAACCCTTTGTTCTATTAACCTGGCATTCTATGATGCTCACCTTTCTGACACGATTACTGAAAACAAAGATGTGCTAAGCAAAAGGGGTGAAGAAAGCTGATGGTACCTGGCTATCAAAAGATATAGCATCTAGGATCTTAAAGGCTTAAAAATAAACAAACAGCAATCTAACTGAGAAGCAACAAAGCCCACATGGAAGATGCACACCAGCCTGTGTGATCATGAGGTGTTGATGGGATCAGGTATTAGGCACCAAAGATCAAAAATATCATATCACTGTGAATGAGGGGAAGTGATGGGTAACGATCTAAAGCTCATCAGTAGGCAACTGGACATCCCCTTTCAGGAAAGTCACGGGTAGGAGATGAGCCGGTTAGGGTGCAGCATAGTAACAATGGAACAAACGCCTTTCCTCTGATTCTTCAATGTTTTCCCCCACCTCCCGCTATCATGACCCCAATTCTACCTTACAAATCTGGCTAGACCAAAAGATGGACACTGGTACAGCTAAGAACTGGAAATACAGGGAATCCAGGAAAGATAAACCACTCAGGACCAATAATGAGAGTAGAGATATCATGAGAGTAAGGGGAAGGTGGAGTAGAAAAGGAGAACTGATCACAAGGATCTCCATAACTCCATCCCTGGGGGAAGGACAACAAAAAAGAGGGTGAAGAGAGACACCAGACAGTGTAAGACATGATAAAATAATAATAACTTATAAAGGGTTTATAAAATAATAATTATTATCCAGGGTTCATGGGGGGAATGAGCTGATACCAAGGGTTCATGTAGAAAGAAGATGTTTTGAGAATGATGATGGCAACAAATGCACAAATGTGCTTGACAAGATGTATGGATGTATGGATTGTGAAAAGAGTTGTACAAGCTCCCCTCAAAGGATTTTAAAAAGAAAAAAATAAGTAAGACCACGTATATCTGTGTTCATAAATTATTTATTAGTTATTTCTTCCTATAGAATTATATTCTCAATGGAATTTTTCTTTCAGAAACACCACACACACACACAATACACACAAAAGGATAAGAATGAGAGTTTTAAACATAAACCAGAATTTAAGGAGGGAAATTCTCTAAATGTTTTGGAATAAAGCCTGAATCTTAATCTGATAAACAACCATTATATTGAATGCTTATTTGCATGCAACCTACTTCCAAGGAGGACCTCAGGTTGGTTTCTCACAAATGCCTAATATTCAAAGGGATTTATTCCATCTGTGTACTGATCTAATGAATGCGGGAACTTGACTATATGAAGAACTGGGCCACGTCAGGAGTGAAAGAAGACTCATGAACAATCTGTGATATGCAGATGACACAGTCTTGCTGGTTGAAAGCAAGGAAGACTTAGAGAGTATTGATGAAGATTTTTTAAAAACTACAGCCTTTACTAGGGGTTACACCTTGACATAAAGAAAACAAAAATTATCACAATTAGAGCAATACTCAATAGCATGATATATGAAGAAAAGATTAAAGATGTCACAGGTTTCAATTTATTTAGCTCCACAATCAATGCCCATTCAAAGAAAAGTTAAGAAAGCCCAATAACATATTACATTGGGCAAATCTACTGCAACTTCTTTAAAGCATTAAAAGTAAAGATGCCCTTTTGAGAACAAAGTTCACTGGACCCAAACCAAAATGTTTTCAAGTGTCTCTGATGAATATGAATGCTGGAGAATTCACATGGCAAGCTGCAAAAGAATCAATGCATTTGAATGAGACTGTTGGTAAAGAATATCGCATGTACCCTGGGCTGTCAGAAGAACAAACAAATCCATCTTGAAAGAAGTACAGCCAAAATGCTGCTTGGAAACAATGATTGGGGGGCTTCCTCACAAGTACCATGGACAATTATCAGGAGGGACCAGTCCTTAGAGAAGACATGATGCTTAGTAATGTCAAGAGTGTCAGAAAAAAGGAAGAAGACCTGCAATGACAAGGATTGGCAAAGTGAGTGCAACAAAGCCTTCACACATAGCAACGATTGTGGGGATGGCACAGGACTGGGCAGTGTTTCATTCCATTTTAGGTCACGTCATTAAGTCGGAAACAGCATGATAATATATTACAACAGCTGCAATGAGTCTATCAGTAGAAGGACCTCATGATGAATACAGAGACTTCACTGACGACAGTAACACTAACATGAATGGTGGTAGACAATTGGCAAGATGGAGTCTCACCATGGCAGGATTTTTGCCCAATTATTGTTTGCTTCTCATTCCTTTGATAATTACTCAAGGTCCTTGCAGAAACTTTTCAGAAGGATGTCTAAGAACCAACCAGAGATAGCTATCTGGATCTCTTGATAGTTGCCCAGTTGTGACCATTATTACTACTTCAAGGCACCCTGGAAACTATTCAACATTGAGCCAGATTTGCTCTTACTGAAAATATGAGTTTCTTTGGAAGTTTCTGTGGAGAAAATACATTCAAGCTGTTTTCAGAATCCATAATTATAAAGCGTTCATTGTGAAACAGATCATATAGTAAGTTTGTCTTTGGTGTTATCTTTCCTATATAGTCTGATGTTAGCAATAGTCCAATATCATGCTGCTAGCTTTGCACTGACTGGTATCAACTCAACCTCTCCGATATGAGAAACACAGTGACCTCAGGACTATAAATTGGGTTTGAATTTCCATCATAATCTGTCACTATAAATTGTGCTTTGTATCCAATAAACCATGAGCTTTTTAAAATCTCACCAAATCTTTACTAAAATATTAAGTGATATGTTTATCAGAACTGAACACTTATTGAATAATAATTTTCTTCCATTGGCTACACTATCCATCAAGATGAAATTTAGTTTCATTCACTCATTACATCTCTCTTAGGCATCTATTACGAACCATTTGTAGTGCTAACTATCAGGTATAGAATGGAATGAGATATGTGTGGCACTTTCCTTTAAAGGGCCTACAGAATACTGACAGAGTTAGGAAGACAAGTAAGTACAGTGCAGTATGATGCCTTCAATTATAGGGGAAGAATGGCCCAGCATAATTAATGCTATAAGAGCAGTAAGCAGAGTCACCTGAAGGATAAGAAAAGGGTTGTACGAGTCAACAACACTAAAAATGAAACTTGGAGGATGAATAGAACTTAGTGAAGGCAGGAGCGACCACAAGGAAAAGCATCTTTGGTACAAAGAACAAGATCAAAGGCAAAGAGATAAGAGATATCCTGGCACCTTTAAGAAATGGAAACAAGGGCTGAGCCCCGGTGGCGTAGTGGTTGTGCGCGGGACTGTGGCCCACTGGGACGGAGGTTCAATTCCAGCAGTGGGGCTGGGCCTCCTACTCCCACCACCAGAGAGCAGTGATTCCCCCCGCCCCCAAAAGAAAAGAAAAAAAATGGAAACAAATCAAAGACAGCGAACAGGTAGAAGACCTCTCTTTTGCTGCCTCTCTACTTTCCCAAACATGATATCTTCTCCAGGGACAGGGTTCTCCTGACAGCATGTCCAGAATATGTACGATGAAGTCTTGCCATCTGTGCCTTGAAGGAGCACTCTGGTTGTCCTTCTGAGACAGATGTAGCAATCCGTGGTACTTTCCATATTTTCTAGCAATTAAATAATCAACTCGTTCTTCTTCAGTGATTCAATATGCAACTCTTTTATTGTTTCTCATAATCCTATTAGCTGGGCAGTTCTTTGGATGGTCTTCCTTGGATTTAGGTGGTCGAAGGAGTAAAACAGCCATTCACAAGTCAGGGACCTTGGTGAAAAGGGTGGGGATATTGGGTTCAGTTTGGGTGTTGCGAGAACAGGGTCCTTCTCACTTCACAGACTTCAGATACCACTGTCTCCTTAGAGGTCTCTCCAGCAAAGTAGTTAAACACCTAAAACTACTCCCAGAAGTGTAAATGTGGAAGCTTGCGTTTCATGTATGTTCTATTGGTTATAATGGGCAAGAAAGTCTGGCATATTCAGTGTGGAAGGGGATGAAACAAAGTATGAATATGTACGATATTTTATTAAGCTTATATTAGCATTGGGATGTGAAAGTTGGGAACAAGGAGAATCAGAAGCTGGAAAAATAACGTTGTTAATAGAAACTGTGCTGGAGTTCATATGATAGAATTTTGCAGGACCAATAGCTTATTTATTGTAAATGCCCTTTTCCCCTTTCAACAATAAATGACTACTATACACTGGGGCCAGATGAAATACACTGGAAGCAAATCGACTACATCTGGAAAAAAGAGATGATGGAGAAGCTCAATATAATCAATCAAAACAAGATCAGGGACCAACTGGGAAACACATGAGAATCAATTGCTCATAGGCCAGTTTAGTTTGAAGCTGAGACATACCCATCAGAATGAAAATGCAATCTTGCCTATATCCTATCTAAATTTAGAGACCATCTCAAGAACAGGTTTGATTCGTTGACTACTAATGGCCAAAGGCCAGATGAGTTATGAGATGACATCAAGAACACATGCATGCAGAAAGCAAAAAGTCATAAAAAGACAAGAAAGCGGGCTGAGTCCCGGTGCCGTAGTGGTTGAGTGCAGGACTGCGGCCCACTGGCTTGGCGGTTCAAATCCAGCAGCAGCTTTCCAGCAGCAAGGCTTGGCCTCCCACTCCCACCAGAGGCCAGTGATGACCAAAAAACAAACAAACAAACAAAAAGGCAAGAAAGCAACAAGATCTGCATGGATGTCAGAAACAAGATCTACATGGATGTCAGAAGAGACTCAGAAACTTGCTCTTGAATGGAGAGTAGTAAAATAAATAGAAGAAAGGTAAAGTAACAAAACTGAACAGAAAGCTTCAAAGGCAGCGAAAAAAGACAAAGTAAACTATAGCAAGATGAAATGTGCACAAGGCTGGAGCTAAAACATCAAAAGGGAAGAACATGCTCACCATATTTCAAGCTGAAAAAGCTGAAAGAAAAAATTCAAGCCTCAAATTACCATATTGAAAGATTGTATGAGCAAAACGCTGAATGGGACAAAAAACATCAAAAGAAGATGGAACGAATATAGTCATGATAACAAAAAAAATTCGATAATCAATGATCTCAAGATACAGCACATGATCAGGAATCAATGGCATAGAAGGAAGAAGTTCAAACTTCACTGAAGTCATTAGGGAGAAGCAAGATATCCAGTGTGGCAGTCATGTGCTTATGTTAATTTCATGATTGAAGTGTAGGGGTGGAGTCTAGCCTGTAAATCTGGAGATAGCCATTGAGTAGCCAATGAAGCCTACGTGTGGGCATGGCTTTCTCCTGAGCCTTCTGGGAAATCTCGCGATATTTTCCTCGTGGAGATGAGAGGCGATCTTCCCAATTGCTGGGAGTGAGTCTCAGAGATGATGAATTACAGACAAGACAAGATGGCAATGTCCAAGGAGCTGGAGGAACTGCAGGAGAAGCCACGTGGCCTTACCCTAATGGAACCAGACCTCTGAAGCTGGCGAAGCCACATAGAGAGCCCTGCCAGAGCTGAGTTGCCTCTACCACCACTGGATGCTGTTGATGGACCCTGAGCCCTGGAAGCGAAGAACCATGGGGAGACCCCTGCCAGCGCCAGGATTCTGTACCCACTGCCTGTGACTTCATGAGTCGGAAGAAGACATTATAGAATGTTATCGGGCATATGGGCTAATATCACACTTATGACTTTGAACTGGACTGGGTTGGGATGCTTTCCTAATGTCCTGTTCCTCTTGTATATAAACCGTACCCTTATATCCATATGCATGTCTATGAATTTGTTTCTCTAGTGTACCCAGACTAACACACCCAGTAATTGACAGAACACCATTTGAAATGCTTCAATAAAGTGAGGTAACTCTGGAAGCACTCACTCATCTATGCCAAGAAAACTGATCCAGTGACTGGTTGAAATCCATAAGTGTATCTATTCCACAAAAAAGTAATACAATGAGTCACACGTGACTTTTTAAATATTAATGGTGGTTGTTTTTTCTTATTCATTGTATTTTTATTTTTATATTACCATCATTTTAGCCTTACCACTTCATTTTGTTTTTGTTCTTTATTGCTTCTGTTGGGTTTACCAGTTTGTGAAGCACAGAAAAAGTGGATGCATAGAGATAACTGATGCAAGTGTTTGTAGGGGGATTGGGGAGGATGGGCAGGTGGGGAGGGAGAGGAGGTTTTGGGAGTAAACTCAAGGTGGGAGGGGAGGGAGAACTAGAGCTAAAGTTGTGTAATCACAACTAAGGCAATCTAATCATGGAGGAGGGAAGAAAATGTTCTGAAATTGTGGTAATGATGGTGCAATTCTGGATATGATTGAACTACTGAATTGTGTGATATGTGGATTAAGTGACAATAAAACTATTTTTAAAAAAAGAAGAAAATGTTTTAAATTTGATTGTGATGATTGTACAACTCTTAAAAATATGATTGAAGTTTTGAATTGTATGATATGTGAATTGCCTGCCAATAAAACTGTTAAAAAATAAAATTAAAATTAAAACATCAACAACAAAAAGGATATTTTTGAAGAAGTCTCTCCTAAACACTTAACAGTGAGTCCAAATATGATGCTGAGATAACATTTCCAACCGCAAGAATCTGGATGCTTAATAATCAGCTCTCCCCATCTATTCAATAAGGTTCCCCCAAAGCCTGAAACACCTAGAAGGTCTTTCCATCATGGTAAAAGCCCATTTGGATGAATGTATGGTCATTCTGGCTGACTCTGCCTTTTCAGACAGTCAAATATACAAATCAATGGAGACAGTGGCTGTGTGGAGGCTCTAGTCTAAGCCAGAGTCTTTAATTGCATTGTCTTCTCTTATGACAAGTAATTAGAAATGACTGTTTCCTACCAGTCTGAATTACAAGATGATTATTTCCCTTTAACATTCCCCGGCGGCTTGGCATCGCAAGACTGGGGCATTATTTTTAAAATTATTCTGATTCTTGGAGAAAGTGACCAGCGAAGAGTAATTTTCCAGCTGTGTGGGGCGGGGGCAGCTACTTCGTAACAAAGAATGGGATGAATAAGCCAGAGAGAGCAAACTCTTTGAGGACCCCTCTCCGCAGTTTCTCGAGGGATGATCCCAGAAACACTGCAGCATCCCTGCCTGTAAAGTCCTTTTCCAATCACTCCCTTCCTCGAGCATATAAAACCAGTCACAGACACAGACGTGATGATCAAGAAAGCACGTCCTGCTTCCAATGAGAAGCACTGATCAATTGTACCCATTAAAGGTGAGACTCCTCCAGTCACGTGGGAGGGAAGAAGAGTTTCCAGGTTCACTAAGTGAAGAGGAAAGAGGTCAGGGGAAAGTCCATCCAAGGACATCTTCTCTGGCAGGGGGCAAGGCAGCCTGCTGTGCCAGAGGCCCTACCCCCTCGAATGACAGGACAGAATCGATTGTTCTAAAAACATGAGTGTAGAGAGAAAAAAACATGAGTGTTGGGATTAAGAATGTTGGCCAGTGGAAGAGTAGCGTTTTCTCCTTCCTCCATGATATATTTGAGAGGAAGGAAATTGAGTTCACAGCTACCTTTAGTCTTCTGTAATCTCCACTTTTTTTTTTTTTTTTTAGTTTTTTAGGCATCATTGCCTTCTGGTAGTGGGAGTAGGAGGCCCAGCCTTTGCTCCTGTGAGCTGGAATTGAACCTCCATCCCTGTGGGCCGCAGTCCCGCGCACAACCACTACGCCACCGGGCCTCAGCCCATCTCCACTTTTATATAACGCTGGGGAACTGTTGAATCTCCAACTTATGGTGACATCAAATGTGTAGAACTGTGCTCCATAGCATCTCAGGTCTGGTTGGGTTGAAATCGATTGCCAAGCCTTTCTTTGGAGGCACTTCTGCATGGGCTTGAACATCTACCTTTGGGTTAGCAGCTGAACATGGTAACTGTTTGCCCCACTCAGTGACTCTCCATTGTTTGTGGGTCTGACAAATGAAATAGCATTGAATGTGAAGAGGTAAGTGTGTGGGTTGGTAAAGTGTGAGAATAGATTCAGTGCACATGAAATATGCATGTGTTACTTATTTTATAATTGTAGCTAGCTGAGTCCTTCAACCACTCAGAGGAGCCTTAGTAGGAGAGTGGTTGAATCCCAGTCATCTGTAAACCAGCAGATCAGTGGTTCAATCCCATCAGCTGCTTTGCAGGAGAAAGATGTGACCGTGTGCTCCATTGGTGTTCCTATATTCCTTCCGATGGGGATGAACGGAGTCAGAATCAATTCAGTTCCAATGACTAGTAGTTGTAGTGTCCATTAAAAAAAGTAAGGGATATTGGAGGACGAGGGGTGGGATGGGAATTTAATTACAATGAGTACAAGAATGAGGAAAATGTTCTAAAACTGAGTGTGGTCATGATTATACAACTCTTTCAAATGTGATTGAACTACTGAGTTGTATGATATGTGAATTATATACCAATAAAGCTATTGAAAAATATGAAGTACTTTTTAAAACATATCTACTATTCCTTTCAGACTTACCAAAGCCTATCTTTTAACTTTCTGATAGTCATTGAACATCAATGAAAAGCTACCTCTACCCATCTAAAATACAACTACAGACCTCCTCCTGATGGCAGCAAAGAAGAATGAGATTCATAGACTCAGGGAGTCTGCTAGTCCAAAGACACAACCTATCCTTCAGTTGCGTGAGCCCGGAAGAGTTAGAGGTGCCCCACTACCCAACTACCCTGATCAGGGTCACAGTAGAAGGTGGAAGGAAATGATAAAACAAATCATGTCAAATCATGTCAAAAGCCCAACCTTGTCTGATAGAGACTTGGCGGAACCTCGGAGACCATGGCCCTCTGTCACCCTGCACACTTGGCCCTGCACCCAGGCCCGGAGATCACCTTTCAGACGAACAGGAAGCCAGTCCGCACAGTGAGCAGGAACACCTGGGAAGAGCACCCTCCTCAGAACAAACAACCTATGGCACCAGAAGGGCAGCATCTGTCCAGAGTTGGTCTAGGAAATCCACAAGGGGCAGTTCTCTGTCCTCTGGGCTGCTCTGAGCGGGCATTGATTCCATGGCAGTGAGAGTTTTGGGTTAACAGCTGTGAGGAATACAGGCCTCAAAACAATCAACATATGAAACCAAAGGGGCAGCAGTTGCCCCAAATCAAAGTTCAGCTGAATGCACCAAGGGGCCTGATGACACGAACTCTCATGGTCTCTATGGCTTAGGGGTTGCTTTTGTTTCCCAGGTGACAACCGGCACTACTTTTGCAAATATGTGGGAAAGTCAGCAATCACTGTTGCTAGGGTACCAGCTCACAGGTGCATGAGCTTCTGAATAAAAGGCACCTGGACATTGTCCGTATCACCAGTGGGTGGCTGGAGACAAGTTCTCTTCATAAACAAGTCATCCTGGAAGGTTATGAGGACTAGTTTTGTGTGTACTTTTCTGCCAAAGGGGTTATCTTGATACATTTTCTTAGAGGTTATAGAACTATCCTGGAGACTTATTAAAGAGAAATTTTAAGATTATTGAAAGCTGGGTTGGTAGGAAGAAGGCCAGAAAAGTTGCACCAAGGTATTCACCATCATCACCACACCATGAAAATGCACCTGCTCATTCTTCAAGGGTAGCAAGGGCTGTCCAACTTTATTGGGAAACCTTAGCCCATCGACCTGACAGCTATGACCTTGCCCTTTCTGACATCTTTTTTTCCCCTAAGCTATACATGTAGAAAGAACAAGATTTGAGACTCCTGGGGGATGCCCCAGCTTCCCTGTTGGCGAAGTGTAAGTCAAAGAGCACATAATTTTTTCAGGAAGGGTTAAAATGGAGTATCATTAAGTCCACCAGAGAGGTGGAAACACTGCTTTCACAAGTAGATAGACATTAATGAGGGCTGTGTCGAAAGACAACAATTTTGCATTTTGATATCTTTGTATAATAAATATGTCTAGGATTTTGTAGTAACATTCTATGACTTGGGCTCATACTGAAAAACATGGCATGAGGTTTTTGTCTGTTTTGTTTTGGCCGTAAGCTAAGTAAAAGAGAGGGGGTTAAGAAGAAGTTGGAAGGAGAAACCGCTCAGGAGAAATTTCTGAAATAACTCAAGAGTTGTTTTACAAAAAGACAGCAAATATGTATGGTTGTAAAACAATTGGAAATAGGGACAGGATAAACCCAAATAAAAGAGGAGGTAGGAGGTAGGAGGAGCCCTTAGTAGCATAGAGGTTGCACATTGGACTTCTAACCACAAGGTCAGCAGTTTGAAACCCCTAGAAGCTCCAAACCACTAGCAACTCTGCTGTAGAAAGACAAGGCTTTCTATTCCCATAGAGTGTCAGGAGTGAGGTGATGCATACATTCAAACAATTACAAAATGTTGCCAGAGGCTGAGCCCTGGTGGCGTAGTGGTTGTGCGCGGGACTGCGGCCCACTGGGACGGAGGTTCAATTCCAGCAGTGGGGCTGGGCCTCCTACTCCCACCACTGGAGAGCAGTGATGCCAAAAAAAAAAAAATGTTGCCAGAAGAATGAGCAATTGTCTTTGCATGTCTTGTTTGCTGTATTTAGTGAACTCCCTGGTGGATAAGAGCCTTTCTGTTTTGTCTTAAAAACAAAATTCAGTTAGCTATTTCAATTGCAGGACTTTAAAATAATTTTGCAATGTAAAGAAACTTCGCAGCTGATTTTTAATCACCTTAACCATCTAGCTAGGATTGGGGAAATGTCCACTAATCCCCCAGACAGAAAAGTCCATGAGAAGAAGTTGGCTTATTCTACAATCAGGTTAACAAGATCTTGAACTCATCCAAAAGTTGTAACAAGGTGGGTGGGGCTGGGGGGAGTCATCAATAATTAAAATCACTGTGGAGAATGTTTGGTGCATCAAGAATCTTCAAATCATATCTGGGGTTAATTCTTCATCAGGATTTATCTCCCCAAGTAAATATAGCTTCTAATGTAACTTAAAAAGCTTAGAGAACCTAGTATATAGACTTCCTCCTTATTGATTGATACTCAACAATATCGATTCTACTGTATTAGATTGAGTGGGTTTATTTTAAACTAGAGTGCAGGGAACAGTACTTTGCTTGAGAACAATAAGATAATAATGATAATCATCTTTCCTCTCTCCCTCTTTTAGGCTTTGACCAGAAGAGGATAACTACGAGAAACTACTAATTTACAAAATGTGCAGATGACCTAGTTTATTCATAACCATAGGAGTTTAATTCATTAAGTAGCAATTTAATATAAGCAGTGCCTAGTAATTCTAGTTCAGTGTGTATTTTGTAGAAGAAAAATGTATTACTTAATGGGGAAGATAAATTTATTATTGGGAAATTTTAATAATGAGCAACATTATGTTTGGGCATTTTCATGGGAAGTAATTAGTTGTAAAACTGCCCTTCCGTGAAGTGTGGCGGCAGTGGTGGCAATTGTGATTTAGTGGTGAATTCCCAAGCAGCCTGCCTATGTGTGGTGGCAGTGTGGAAGGACCAGGAGTGAGCGGGCCCATGGGGGACATCCAGCACCTAGGAAACAGCTCACTGAAATAAGCTCCTGGCATCTGCCCACTCCAAGGCTTGCTCTCAGCTAAGCACACTTGCTCCACTATGTCCTGTTCCCTCTGGAAAGACACTTTTGTCTTGGGACATGAGCTCTAGACAACGCTTGGAGAAGGCAAACATGGAGCCATATGTGTACACACCGCTCATTCATTTGAGTTTGTGATGACTTGGGAATGAATGAGTCATTTTGATATAGATAAGCTTTGGGGACTTTTTCCTGAGAAGGACAAAAACCCAATGGAAACCACCTTCTTAAGCTCAGAAGGTGCTCACTTGCTCATACATCTCAGAAGACACTCATGAGAGGAGGGGGAGAGGACGGTCTAGAGCCAGCAATTTGAGGCCAGCAACACTCTCTTAGCTGGTTTCTCCCTGGATGTTGCTATCCTACTCAATTATTTAGCATGAGCCTTCTCTAAAGGGCCGGGAAAGATTAATACAAGTCGATTGGTGCTTCTAGTATCATAGGTTAGCAATTCCAACACAAGAGAGGTTCCTTCTTTCTTCTGGGATCTATTGATCATCCCCAGGGAAAACCACGTGTGGGCCAATGTATTCCACATGTCCAACTTTTGGCCCAGTTCCTCTTGTCAGGAGGAAGGATATGGTTCCATCATCCCTCCCAACGTCAGGTAGCTAACACAAGAATGGATTATCATTTCTTTGCCCTGCAACAATCCAGAGCTGAGAAGTCTAGACAACTCCCTTCCAATCCAAAGGAGCTGCTTGACCTTCTGCATGCATGTCTGCATCTCTTGTTTAAGAAAAAACAGGGGCGTCACCCTTGTTCCTTGAGGGTTCAGTTTGTTAGTGGTGCGCATCAAATCTTACAGACTAGAACAGACTCAAGATGATATCAAGGTTCAAGGAAGACTGGGAAATGTAGCCCCTAAGTGGGCAGTCAAGTGCCCTGATAGAACTCCCGAGTTGGGCTATCTATCACAAGAAGAGAAGAATGGCCGTTGTTGAATGACTAACCATGACTGGCACAGAGCAGTGTTCTCCAAGACTTGCAGGTGAGCTAGAAAACCAAGGACATACTGAACTATTCTTCAAGGTCCCATTCGGTCGTTTGTTCGGTCTTCAGAAGTAGCACCTGCCCAGAACATGGAAATCACCTTTTGGCGGATATGGGAGCAGGAATTCTGAAGCAGTGGGAGAAAAAAAAATTTTTAAGCAAACAAGCCTTGAAGAAATAAAATTGGGAAACCTATAATTAATGTAATAGATATCCTTCTCAGTGGTAATATTAGCAGATATTCAGCCAGTAGGACTACAATAGTTGTCAAAATATTGAAATCTATCTGTGCTTCTTGGTAAGGAGTCATTTCCTAAATGTTTCTGAGTGCCTACCTCCCAATCACACTTCCCCATGATCCAGCAAAGATTAATATCTGGCACAAACCCTCTCTACTGGGCGCTCCATTCTGAGAGGTCAGTGCCAATTGGTGACAATGTCTGTGTCCTCCCTGACCAGAAGTTGAACATCTGATAGCCTTACGCAGGCACCGAGTCCTCTCCAAATAAGCACAGGGACCCACTGGTGAGAAGTGACAAGACTCATCTTTATTTTCCCTGTGAAACTTTTTTCTAGATAATGAAATTCTGAAATTTGATTTGAGTTGCATGACCTGTTAGGCCCATCACACTCTATGGACAATGGTTCAGGAGCCCTGGTACCCCGGAGGTTCGAGTGTTTGACTGGTGATTGATTCGGGTCAGGTGTCCAAACCCACTAGGCACTCCAAGGGAGAAAACTGTGACAGTCTTCAAGAAAGCTGTAGAAGCTCCAAGGTGGAAAGCTTTTGTAACGATGGTGATCTAGGAAACGCTTTGGGGCCAGTCTACCCTGTCTCTATGGGTCAGAATCAACTCAAAGGTGATGGGGCTGAGGGTCATGTCTACATGGCTACATGGGAAAATGCTCATCTCCTGAGTATGAGAGGGTCAGCCTGTGTGTCAAAAAAATAAGAAAGCAGACAGCCTTGAGGAAGTCAAAGTTGGGAAAGCCAGAGAGTTTTTTTCATAGATAGCGCTCCGGATGATGTTTCAGATCATTGAATCATTTTATCGGTTGGGCTAAAGCGAGGGAGGGTGGTTGAGTAGACTTGGGGTCAAGCCGGTACCACCTGCATTAATTAGCCTGAAGCAGTAGAAAGAAAAGGTTTCTAGCCCAGTTGTCTATTTAAAATTGATATTGCTACTCAGGCCCCTCCTGTGTTAAAGGGGCACTGATAATATTGGTCTCCAACAAACGATGACAGTTAAGTGACCTAGGGTAAGCCGAGGGTCTGGCATGCAGCCGACACTCACTAAATGAAGCCTCTGATTCCTGTGCTTCCTTTTCTCTGGTGCCTTCTCATGCTCCCCTCACTCCCACAGCCATACTTGCACAGAAAGCTATAATGAGACTTCCATCGAGTCATTGACTGTTGTTAAGCCTCAACTCCTTCCCTCCAAACACAGAGGTAATATAGGATTGTTGAGCAGTGACTGGATCATGTCTGTGGAGCAGGATGCAGATGTGAACAGTTACTCATTGTGTTCCAGATGAGCAAAGGAGCAGAAAGATTGACCTATTTCCCATGCATATGCCTATAGTGTCTGTGACAGCCCTTGCAAACTCATCTCTGCTAAACTTCTTTCATTTTTCTGCTTTAATGACAGATCTATGACACTCAGCTTGTCAATGTGTCAGAGTCTTTTGGCATGAGTACCCTCAGAGCAGGAACTCATCATCTAGCACATAAAGTGGTGGGGAATGTAAGATTTGGTCAAGCTAAGGCAGCAAACGTTGAATGCACTTGAGTTATGTGTGAAATTATTTTGAACCAAACCCGGACTAATATTTGAAGAAAAGAAAATGAACCTGCTTATGAAATATGCTGAAGTTTACACTCCTCCTCCAACTGGTAATTGCTTCAAGGTGAGCCTTCTGCCTTAGTCGCTGTCAGCTAAGAGATGAAAATGCATGCTTTCCTCAACATATATTTGAATTTCTAAAATCTTATGTTCGACACCAAGAACCAAATATCAGACAACATTTCCACTTATGAAAAGGAAGCATTCAAGAAATATACTTTCATCTTAAAGAATTATCTTTCAGAAGGAAAGTAAAAAATGATGTATAATTCATAAACTGGCAAGTGATATTTCTGTGTTTCCTTAGCATCACTTACCTAAAACTGCTGCCTCAGAGGTGTGAAATAGCTGTCTTCTCTGAAGAGCCATCAACAAGTGTTTGCTGTGTGTTCTAAAGGCAGCTACTTAGAGATGTTCAAGTTGATAGCACAAAGCCTTTCAGATAGAGAGAAGGCAAGGATAAATGCTTCATGAGGATACCACTTACAAAATATGTTTCCTTTATGGTAGATCCTGCTTGTGTGTGTGGGGGGGGAGGGTTGGAGGATTAGGAAAAGAATAGCAGTATGTAATGATTGTTTTGAAAAGAGAGACGTGGGAAGTAAGGATCATAAAAGGAATTTATTAGAACAGTTATTTAAGGTGTTTCAGGTTCTTCTGTGTTCTGCCTGGTTATTATTGTTGGGCATTGTATTTGTTTGTTTTTATGTTTATCCCTTGTTTGTGTCTTGTACAATTTTCTGTCTATGAAACTATCTATAAAGATAGTAACTGACATGATAATTGCCTTCCAGGGACGTGGCAGAGTAAGATTAGGGGAAACGAGCACTCACAACAATGAGTAAAGCAAGAAGTGTTCTGAAATTGGACGTGGTGAAGATTGCACGAATCTTAATATGATTGGACGAATGAATTGTATAATATTTTTAAAAGATTTCATCTCGAATTGATTGTAAAGGTGATGATTGTACAGTTCTTCTTGATATGACTGAATCATTGAATTGCATGGCATGTGAAGTGCCAGTAAAATGGCTAAAATTTTTCAGGGAAAAGTACACTGAGAAGATAATGGCATTTTTTCATGAAAAGAAAAATAAGCTGCGAGTTGCAGGGAGGAGGCAACAGTGGAGAAACAGGCAGGGCTATGCTCTGGGAAGATGAGAGTGGCAACACGTGGTGAGTGAAGGGGCAGGATACGCCAGGAAGCAAGTTATGTGTTGGTACAGCTGAATTGTGATTTTCAAACGAGTATGTTGGAATTCTCACACTTGTACATGTCAGTGGATGTCTGCTGGCATCATGGTTACACGGTCTCACTGCAATCTTCAGGATCCACAGTGCGAAACCAGCGGCCATGGGAGAGAGAGAGACAGAGTTTTCTACTCCCCTAAACAGGACCATCTTGGAAAATCCACCCTGTCCTATAGGGTCACTGTCAGTCAGAATCGACTCAGTGGCATTGAGCTTGAGTTTATCCATGTGAATCCATCCCTTGTGGGTGTGGGAGCTTCTGGTTAGGCTCACGAGACCACCAGAGTCAGATGGGTCTTTACGTCCATCACATTTGAGACATAAAGAGAGCAGATTAGGCACAGGAGTGGGGAAATATGGATGGGGGGAGATAGATACGCTGTCATGTGAAGATTGCTAAGGAACTGTTCGTGGTATTAGGTTCTTGTCTTCACCAAGAAGCACGTACCCTGGTTAGAGAGGCAACGCTCAAGTTTATTAGAAGCTCTTACATAAAGTGATGCTTTTTAACAATTTAACAACGTTCTGCAGCATTTTAAAATTAAAATAAATATATTACAATACTATTTTTGCATTCTGTGAAAATTTTTGTGGCTCCATGTAGTCCAAATTTTTCATCAAGAAACCCACCCACCCACCATGTCAATGGTGTCCTGCTTGAAATGTGGTCACTTTATTTAAGAGGAAGGAGAAACTGTAATCAGCACAGACAACCTTTCAGCTTGCTCTTCCTTGCCTGCATGTTTTGAGCTTTTAAAGATTCCTGTGGACACCCAAGATTCCCATAGCTCAGTCCAATGTGTTTCCCTCCCACTAGATGACATAGGGTGCAAGGGGCTCTGGGAAATGTAGTCTCTTCTGGGAACTTCAGGCGAGGAATGCTCTGTTCCCACTAGATGATTCCAAGAAGTTCTGGGGAATGTAGCCCTGTAGTCCACAAGAAAGCACTGATTCTGTGTCAAACTGCTTAAAGATTTCATTAAGAGAGAAGGCCTGACTCTACCGGAATTTCTCTGAAAGCTTGTCCCAGTCGGTTAGACAAGGAAACCAATGGTGCCACAGTCTCTGGATTAGCTATGTCTACTTTTGTTCCCCTGCCCAGTCTCAGAACCAAAAAACAGAAGAGAAAACGAGAAAAAGACCTTTCCCAAACCAACAGAGAGTTTTTCACTCCCTAGCTAGTGCCCTGAATCCCAACTTTAAGCCTCCTAAACAGTGAGGAAATAGTTTTCTGATTGTTAAAGTCGCCAGTTTGTGGTGTTTCTGTCATAGTAGAACTAGCTAACTATGACTTTCATGAAGTTGGTCATCATGCCGGCAAATAGACACGCAGGGGGTCTGACTGCAAGCCATTCCAGGGAGTTTGCTGATTAGAGGAGGAGTCTGGAGGATGTTAAAGGGAGCGAATTTATACATAGCTGCAGAGAGGCTGGGGAAACACACTGAGGGGTCAGAAATGACAAATAAGATTTAGCCTTAACTTTAAATGATAGAAGAATTGCAGGGGTTGTAAGAGGAAAACAGCCTCCGACATATACATTACAGGTCCGGCAGGCACAGTTGCACGGTGATAATTAATTATTATAATAAAGTCATCGAGAGCATCAGAAAGAGAGAAATAATGAAGTCAGACACATTTCATGGTAGCATGTTCACCTCAGCCTTGCTGCATGGTCAACATGGAGAGAGGATAAGAGGGGGGAGGAGGAGGACATTGGGAAAGGGGAGAGGGGGAGGAGATTAAAGTGAGAGGGAGCTAGGGTGAGAGTGCGTCTTTATTTTGACCAAGTCTTATATACCTTTTGGGGACATGCAAGCACCCTAATTACAGACAAGGACATATGTCACAGGAAAGGGTTGTGCTATAGGTATGTTATAGGAAAGGGAAGTCTGGGATCCCTTTGTGACAAGATGGGTGGACCTAAGTTTCTTGGTGGCAGCAGCCTAATCTGGATTGCCCTTGGGTGGGAGACTTGGTTAAGCTAAAGTTTTCAGGGGAAGTGACCCGCTGTCCTAACAGCAGGGAGTCAGCCCTATCTTTTGTAGGAGAGACAATGGCATCTGATAGCTGGATCCTTTAGGGAGAATATCTCTAAGCTTCTGAGCTGGCAAATGGTTACTAATATTTGCTTAATATTTTGGAGGCGATGTAATTGTGGAAAAGTCCTATCTTCCTCCGACAAGGGGTGAAGTTAGATTACTTTCCATGTAATCCTCACTTCTCATGGAACTTTTAAATCGAACTGCAAATGTAGTTGATTTTTCTCTTATGTCCACTGAAATTGTACTGATCTTTTCTTTTATGCTAAGTTTTATTTGGAATTGTTGTTACCTTTATTCATCAAGTTTTAGGAAGATCCTTTGAAGGCCCTTCCCTGCCCCCTGGAGTCCTGACCAGGGAAGAAGCATTTGGAAGCAAAAGGAAACACAAGCCACCTTTCATTTGCTTTAAATTTGGAGATGATTTAGAGATAAGGTGAACCCTTTGAGGACAAGGACAAATAGCACAGTGCTTACATCGGGTTCATGTTCTGGATCCCCCAGCCCCACACCAGGAGTCATGACATTGACACCAACTCTTGGCAATCTCATGTGTGTTCACACGGAACTGTGCTCCTGAGGGTTTGCAAGGGCTGATTCCACTCTCCCCCTTAGTGCTTAGAGAGTGCCAGGTCTTTCTTCCAAGGCGCCCGTGGGTGGTCTGGCTTTCAGTTAATAGCCAAGAGTCTGAACTCCACCAGTCAGGGACTCATCACTTAAATGTATAATGCATCCGTAGTCTACTGCCAGCCAGTCAATTCAGTTACGGAGAGGAGTAGAGAAGCTACAAACACCCCCTGATGGTTCTTCCCATGTGAACCCTTTGTGACACAGCCACTGGGGATGTTGTGCTCTGGGATGATGGAATGTAAGAAATGTTGCGCAGCCCGCAAAGGCAGCCACCCCCTTGCCCGCCACGCACCACACGTTCGTGGGGAGCCTGGTGCTAGACCATTCGTTGATGACCTGCTTCTGGGTCGGGGTTTCATACGTGGCAGAGCAGCTCCGAAAAGGAAGGAAGGAAGGAAGGAAGGAAGGAAGGAAGGAAGGAAGGAAGGAAGGAAGGAAGGAAGGAAGGAAAAGAAGGGAGGAAGGAAGGAAGGAAGGAAGGAAGGAAGGAAGGAAGGAAGGAAAGAAAAGAAGGGAGGGAGGAAGGGAGGCTACATTTAGAAATTGGAAACAATATTCATCACGTCTATGATTAAAGTGGATAACAAACCCTGTAAAAGATTCCATATGGTCCGCTCCAGACCACAATGGCCCTCATCACGCCACAGCTGCTTCCGTACGAGAAGCCATGCAGGATCACGATGAGTGGTGAACTTGGTTTGGGTTGGGTTTGGGAAAGTAGGCAGAGCCTCACACTCCAGTCGGAAGATCCCAAGTCCCCACCTGGCTAGAAAGAACCATGACCTTCGGCGCATTCTTGGGGAGTAAGAGGTCTCCAAATCTCATCTGCAAAACCCGGGGTCTTAATCAAAAGAGACAGAGTGTGTGACAGCACCCTGAAAGTTGCCCAGTGCCTGGGGGATGTTCATCTTTCCTGTTACCACAGGTGTCGGCAGGCCCAAGAGCCCGTAGCTAAAGTGGAAGAGCATTGGCACACGCATAGGTGAGCTGCAGGCGGGTACCCACCTCCTCCGCATGGTGTCCTGTGTCCTCAAGCACATCTGTGGCTTCCTAATGGTGCTATCAATCTTGAGGGGAAAGAATGTATCGATTGACTTCCCTTCGAAGTGCTTCTGCAAATTGATCTGGCCCTTTCGATGTGGCAGGCTTGCTAATGCCTCAGCCATCTCCAGGCGTGATTGGAAATCATCCTGCAGCAGGGAAAAAGACCGGATCCTTCTAATGCTCCCAGGTCTGCTCTGGCTCCTCCAGGTCTGAGCAGCCAAAGGACTGATGCTTACAAGCTCCTGCGGGGTCTTCGCTATTGAAGAACGGCACCTCTACTCTCAGGAAGGAGTTCTGGGGTGGGGGTGGGGTGCCTTTCTGTGTTCATTTTCCCTGAGAAGAATGTCAACTGCTCCCTGACTGAATAGTCGTCATTTCTACAATGTTTCCACCCCCTACAGAGGTTCCAGTGCAGTGGCAGATCTCACAGAATAAAGCAGGTGTGTGGAGTTTTGAGGTCATGTCTCCAACCTCAGGCAAGCCTGAGCTGACCCCGCTGGGGATCAAAAGTACCAAGGGCACCTGCCTGCACAGGACTGTGCTGTATGGACTAAATAGGGGAACTCAGCTGAGTTCCACATTTGCCCAGATGAGTCCCCCAGCTCTCCGTGGCAGGACAGCAGCTTTCTTGGAACAATAGCGATGTTGGATCTTGGTTAAGTATAGTGCATTTGTCATCCACAACCTTAGACCTCAAAGGACTGGAGAGCGTTGACCACCTTCACCCATCCCACCACACTGCGTACCAAAGGGCCAGGTGAGGTGCTCGCTGCCTGGGGGAAGACGGCCATGGCCCTCTTCTCCGGGGAGAAGTGGAAGAGGAAGCACCTAAGTTTGTCCTTGTCATCTGGGACAAATCTTCTAAGCATAACCCCACCTAGTGGCACCTACCTCTTGGGCTGTGACGTAGGCTCAGTAGAAGATTCTGAGACCTATATAGTAAGGTGAGCAGACGTCTCACTTTTTAACAATTTAACAAACCCCACAGCATTTAAAAATTAAAATAAATATATTACAATACCCCTTTTGTATTCTATGAAGAATTTTGTTGCTCCATATAGACCAAATTTTTAATCAAGAACTCCCTCCCCCAGTCAATGGTGTCCCGCTTAAAATCTGGTCACTTTAAGGATTGTGGAGCCTGTTGTTGCATGGGCTGAGACACACTAATAATTGCAAGGATGGCATAGAACCACGTGTTGCTTTCTTCTGTTGTTTCTCTGGGTTTTTCTGGGTTGGAATGGATTTGATAACACCTCACAACAACAACCTATAGGGTTTCTGAAGCTATACATCTTTATGGGAGAAGATGCCCTCATCTTTCTCCAAAGGGGCCGCTAGTGGGTTTCAACTGTTGATCTTTCAGTCAGGAGTCTAACACCAGGTGGGATGATGTGAATGAGGCACTTATGGCCCACAAAGGTGATTTGGATAGCTTCCTAATGATATCTATAAAGTGCATGACCACCCTTGTAGAGGTAGGACCGTGTAATTAAGGTGCAGGGGACCCTAAGAAGGAGATGTGTCTGTTTCACCATCCCACTAGGGTTAAGAGAGATCCAATCTTAGATACAGGGGAGCCACTGCCACTACCAAGAAGTGGCAGAAATGGAACCCATCCTTTGAGGCAGGATCCATGTGCTGAGAACCTCCTAGACGCAAGAGGAGAGCTGTGACACTGGAGAGCATGAGTAACTGTGAGAAGCAATGGCCAAGAAATAGCAGCAGCAGCAGCAGCAGGGGCAGCAGAACCAGAATTCCAGTACAATATCATACCAGGGGCTTCCCAGTGCATGAGACAGACACCACAGCTGAGTGTCTTCAATCAGGAAGCTTGCTGGTAGAGTAAGGTGTCTCTAGGCACTTGCAAAGGAAGCTGAAACCTTGGTGACACTCACATGAGCAGGCCAGAAGTCAGGTGGGGCCAATAAGGTGAAAGAGCCTAGGAAACAAGGACCCCGGACTAAGGAGAAGTCTGCCCATGGGGATGACTGGAAAGAGGTGGTTGATAAAAGAATTGTATCCTGTGTCTCCCCTAACCCTAAATTGTAACCTGTGATTTCCCCAGTAGACACCCTAATCATGACTATTATCTTTGAATTCTGTATGGCCTTCACAACAAAATTATTGAACTAGCATAGATATAGAGAATGCTTTGGGAGGGGTAATTGTGTCAAAATCATTCATAAGTTCAGTGAGAGGAGGCACCTGTGAACTCCGCTTCCTAAGAATCAGCCTTGACTTGATGTTGATGCGGATTCTCTCTCCCCCTTGGAAAGTTAGAAAGAGCCTGATACTGTCCCATGCCACAGCATGTTTTCCCTGATCAGGGTTCAGCATCCAGAGTGGACCCTCATAGGGAGCTCATCATTCCCAGAGCTCCCTACAGTTCTTACAGACTTAGGTCCCCAGGCTCAGTTGATTCCTGGTCTAAGTAAATACTCTTAGTGGGGGCAGAGGAGAGATGGTTTAGAATCTGTCAACTCAGACACATGACAACAGAATGCTCTTGAATACTCAATGACACATGGGACTGTGCGTAAAAGTGCTTTTATGCACAACCAAGACCCTTGTGAGGTCATGAGGAAGCTTTTATGCTCTAATGCATGCATGGGCACACGCTGCGTGTGGGGGACAAAGTAACACTGATGGGAGATCTACCTGAGTTCAAACTCCAGCTTTGCTACTTTATGTTGTTGTTGTTGTCAGCTGCCTCGAGTTGATTCCGGCTCATAGAGAACCATTGTGTGCAAAGTTTTCAAGACTCCAGGTTTTCAAGGTCATGACCTTTCAGAAAGAAGCACTGTTGACCCAATGGTTCAGTGCCTCATTGCTAAGTAAAAGGTTGGGTAAAATGGGAGAAGACGTGGCAATCTGCTTTGGTGGAACTGTCCCTCAGCACCATTAGTGCAAGGGTTGCTGAGGACTGATTTCCTCAGCAAGGAAAATCTGAAAGGGAAAATTTGAAAGGAAAAATCTGATCTGGGTTTACCTAGTGATTCAAGGAATCAATTGGAGGATTCATGTGAGTTCTTTCATTGATATTTCTGGGAGGGGGAGGGAGGTAATGCTTAAACCAACCCACGAGGTGCCTTCCAAAAGTTCACGGAAAATGTCTGCTCTTTTCCTTCAATTTTTCATGAGTTTGGGGAAGCAAACTTGTACTTGAAGGGTGAAAAGTGTTGTGAAGTAGCTATGAACCTTGATGATGATCAATGTGAACGTTGTCTACACCAGCTGCTACTGACAGGCGCTTGCTAGCAGTCATGAATATTTCCCCACCCTTGCTTACATAACAGCCTGGACTTACAACTCATACCTTCTGGTGAATTCTACTCAACATACAGCACAAATGTGATTCCTTCTAGGCTACTCATGTATATTCTCCTATAAAGAAAGGCTATTTTCAGAAGGGTACAAAAGAAACTAGTGACAATAGTTGCTTTAGTGGAAGAGAATTAGGAGAGAGGTATGATTTTCAGGGACTAATCTTTTAAATCATTTGGATGTCTTCTGAGCTTTTCTTCATAAATGTATTTCATGGTCATATAAGATTTCAGTATTGGACACTTGGGTAGGTTTTCATTGCTTAACATTAGAGACACCACTGAAATGAATATTTTGTGTATTGTTTTCTTGTTTTCATCTTAAATTATTTTCTTAGCATCTTATGACTATAGTCAATAATTGTGTAATTATTTAATTGTAAAGTTAATATTATTCAGAGTCCTAAAGTATCTGACATAGCTTTCTTAAAAAGATGTTCTTCTCTTTTTTTTGGGGGGGGGGCATCACTGCCCTTTGGTGGTCATGGGAGCCACCCAGGGCCACTCCTGAGAGCCACCGCTGGATTTGAACTGCCAAGCCCACGGGCCACAGTCCCGCATTCAACCACTTACGCCACTAGGGCTCAGCCAAAGGTGTTCTTCTTTTAAAAGCAAACCTTTAGTTGAGCCTTGGTGGCATAGTGGTTGTGTGCGGGACTGCAGCCCACAGGGTTGGCGGTTCAAATCCAGCAGCAGCTCTCCAGGAGCAAGGCTGGGCTTCCTACTCCCACGGAGGCAGTGATGCCAAAAAAAAAAAAACGCAAACCTTTTTTAAAAAAACACCCTTTAATTGTTAATTAAGTGAAGCTCTACAGAGCAGGTACTCAGTTTGGCATTTGATAATTCATAAATAGTTTGCTCTGTTTCATTGATCGAATTCCCCCAACATAAAAGTTATTCGGATTTGCCTGTCGGTGTACAATAGTAAGTCAAAAGACATTGTTACTAATGTTCCAGTTCATACGTGCACGAGTCTATTCTGAACAAAAAGTGTTTAGATAAAGCACTCGGATCCGATGTTGGATCTGGGTAACTTTGCTCAGTGGTAAGTTTCTCTTAGTCTTGTGAAGGGCCTTCAACACAATAAAGGTCCAGTCCAAACTGTGGCTTCCAAGGGACTCTGCTAGGCCAGTTAAATTCAAAGCAGGCAGGTCAGCTCAGATCCCTGCAACTGTTGGCTTCACTTTGTTTTGTTTTGAGAAAATCAACTGTCATTCTTGATCGAGTTTCTTGAAGAACCCAGGACACTCACAGGGGTTTATTAGAAAGAAGTTTTCAGAAAATATAAAACTGCCTTGTGGAGAAAAAGGTCAGGAAAATAATATCTAGGAATTCCTTTCCATCGCAGTGCACTCCCTCCTTCAAAGACTAACAAGGACTGTACTGTAAGAATTTCATTATGAAACATTACCCCATACAGCCCTCAGCCCTTCAGACTTCTTTTTATTTTCAAAACTCAAAGAATGTTGAAAAGCAACTTGATTTGAGTACCTCAAGGATGTGGATACTGTTGTTTGCACATGGTATAAATTGAAGAGCAAAGAATTCTTCAAGGACAGATTAGAGAGACCTAAGTGGACCTTGTAGACCTCAGAGGAAGAGATGTTGAGAAAATTAGTCTCCTGTCTTTATATTTCTGTTTAATAAAAAGAAATTTACTTTGGTAGTGATGCTTTTCTACTTTCCTCTTATTGCCTTCTTCAGTGGTTGGTCACTCTTTATGACGTGTCCACATTAGGTGAGATGAAGTCTTGCCACCCTTGCTTCTAATGAGCATTCTGGGTATACTTCTGAGATTAATTTGTTCTTCCTTCTGACATTTCCAGGAGAAGAACATCATCCTGGGTAAAATGGGAGGGGAGCAAAATAGAAGAAGGTCCTAAATGAGATGGATTGACACAGTGGCGGTGACAATGGACTCAAACACAATTGTGAGGTGTGTGAAGGTAGACTAGAGAAGCAAATTCATAGACACTCATGTGTGTAGGGGAAAGCTTTATCTACAAGAGCAATTTAATATTCAGAAAACATCCGAGCCCAGTCCCGATCAAGTTCGTAAGTCTGATATTAGCCCATATGTCCCATACTGATCTATAAAGCCCACTTCAAACTTATAAAACACAAGCAATGACATTGACGGCAGAAAGATCACAGGCCAGTGGGAGGAGAGCCTTGTGCGTACAATGACTCTAGAAGTTTCTCAGCACTGGCAGGAATCTCCACATGGTTTCTCCAGCTCAAGGCACTAGTGGAGCTCATGTCTTTTCCACAGGGATGTCTCACAATGAGTAGAGATAGTGTGTGTGTGTGTGTGTGTGTCTCCCACCTCCAAGGAGGAAACACAGGAGTCTCCAGAATCCTCAAGAGAAGGCCAGACCCATACAAAGGCCTCATGGACTATATCCTGATTGACAGGCTAGACTACACTCCTACATTCTTAATCCTTAAATGGATACCAGATTATGTAATTACCACATGAGAATAATTCAGGACTGAACAGTGTCTCATTCTGTTTTGCATAGGGTCGGGATGAGTTGGAACTAACTTGACAGCACCTTACATTAATAACAAACAGATTGCCACCTAAATTAAAATCTGAGAATTATTCCGAATTCTCGTGATTGCTTATTACAAATTACCTTTCTGCAACTTTTTTTTAAGAAGTTGATTTCTGCTAATAGATGTGCATTGATGTTTTATTTTGGGGGGACGTTTCCATGAAAGACTGTGTTTCAATGGCACCAGAAGAAAATTCCAGCACTGAAAAGGTGAATTGCCCATGCATTTTCAAAACTTAGGTGGGAAGTGGATACACCTGACCATTATTGCTAACTGTGCAATTCCCAACTAGCAAGGACCCGTGTTTGACCTTCCCACATATCCATTCCTTCCTGCCATCCACTTAGGTGCCCTTCCTCATCCCTGGCTGCATGGGACCAGGTCATCTCACTCCTAGCCACCTCAGGATAATGAAAAATGTCCACGTTGGAAGGCCTTTGCAGTCCTTCTCTGAATATAGACACACCTTTCTCTGTGGCTGTAGATACCCTGAGTTAGATCAAGCCTTACAAGTTAGAGGAACTCTCCCTGGTACCATCTAGCTTTGTGAGCCTCAGAGTGGTATACAGTGATCCTTCCATGGTCCATTAGATTAATTGTTTCTATCCTGTGAACAGGAAGAGAACTTTGTTGTTGTTGGGTACCACTGAGTGACCTTTAATACAACAGAATGGAATACTGTCTAAGACTTGACACCACCCTCAGGAAGATTCCTATGATTGAGTCTGTTGTTGCAGCTACTGTCAATCCATCTCCTGCCCAAGAGTAGATTGTGGTGCATAGCGGGCCGCCAGGACAGAACAGAACCCTTTTCCTCGGTTTTCTAAGGTTGTACAACTCTCAAGAGACAGACTGCCACACGCTTCTTCTCCTAAGGAGCAGCTACTGGTTCAAACCACCAAACTGTCACCTTGCCTGACTCCATCTTGAGCTAAAATGAACACTACACCTACAGTAGTTGACCATTCATTTAACCAGAAAGATTACACAAAGACACACCAGGCAAGGCTTGGTAGGGATTCCAGCATGAATCTCCTAGAGAGATCGCTCCCATCCAGTGCATCCCACCAGTCAGCTTCTTCCTTTGGCATGGGGGTTATCTTGTGACCTTGCATTCTTGGGGCCTCCATTCATAACCGTAATGGACTGAATCAATGATTATGAGAAATTTGTTGCATCATGTCATCCCTTCCCTCTTAAGTGAACCTTTGGGGAGGGCCATCCAAGTAGCCTCCATCACTCATTTGTACAAGATCTCAGGTGCTGTGTGGAATGTTGACATCAAAAAGACCATCAATGTTGGAGAATTCCTTAAGCTATTTTTCTAGGTGAACTTTGGTGGTACCCCAAGACCAACAGTTGAAACTCACCAACAACTCAGGAGAAAGATGTGGCAGTTGGTTTCCATATGAATTAAAGCCTAGGAAATCCTATGTGGCAATTATATTCTGTACAGCTGTAAGAATGATCTTGACAGATTATTATGACCATCTTTCAAGAATGAAACAAAAGCTGAATCGGATCTTCCAAGACAGATGTGTTTGTTCTAATGGATGCCCATGGTATTTTTGGTAATCTTGGACAACACAATAATTCCAAAGCATCAGTTCTTCTTCTGTCTTCTTTATTTATTTTTGCATAGTAAGACATTGATTATCTGGTTCAAAATGGGTAATACCAGTTCATTTCAGTTCACTAATGCTTAGTCTTTTCATCTTTATGGCTTCCATTTTATTTTTGACAACTCCCAATTGTTCTAGCGTCTTCACACAAGCCATGTTCTGACTCTTGATGGAAGTTTGCAACTGATTCTTCTCATTGGAGTCAAGTACCACCAGCCAGGGAAGGCCCCAGAAGCTGGCTTCATCAATACCGTTAAGGTGGACTCTACATTGAGAAGGCAACTAACTCTTCATCCGTTATCAGTGCCTGCCATGCTGATGGTCTTGCCTTCTTCTGGCAGTATTAATTGTTCAGCTCCTATTTATAGGGTTTTCAGTGGCAACTTCTTTAGAAGTAGACTGCCTATTCTTTGTTACCAATCTAATTCTGGAAGCTCTTCCAAATGTGTTGCTATTACTGATGGCATAAATTCACTCGCTGTCGTCGGAGTAGAACTACCTCTGTGAGTTTATGAAACTGTAACCACTTAAGGGAATAAAAAGCCCTGTGTATGTCCCATGTGGACTGGTGGTTTTGAATTGCCACTCTTGGTGATCACAGCCCAACTTGTAATCATGCTGCCACCAGGGTCCCTACCAAGCCAATACAGTAGAACAGTTGTTCTCAACCTTCTTCATGCCATGACCCTTTAACACAGTTCTTCGTGTTGTGGAGCCCCAGTCATAAAACTATTTTCATTAGTACTTCATAACTGTAATTTTGCTCCTCTTATGAATCATCATGCTAATATCTGATATGTAGTACTGAGAATTTGGGGTTGGTTGGCCGGCATGTTCTTCACTCATGAGAGAGCTGTCCATCCTTATAAAGATTCAGAACTCCTACAGAGAGTCACTAAAAGTCAGAAATTGACTTGGGTTGGGTTGGGTTTGAGATTGGGGGAATTTCAAAACTAGGGTAAACTGAGCAGACAAGTCCCAGTTCATTTGCTACATTTCAGGGGAGAATGAGCATTAGCAAGAAGTAAAAACTTCATGAAGGGTCCCTTTGCTGAGGGAGGGACTGAACATGACTGACTTCAATTTGCCATTGTCACAAACACATGAAAGACTGGATCTTTGATAACAAGGCAGTATGGATTCAGAGTTCTCATCCTGACCAGCTCTGGTCGCTTGAGCAGGTTACTTGGCAATTTTATAACTTGGATCTTTTTCATTTGTAAAACAAAAAAACAATTGTTGTACCTCTGGATTCTTGAAAAGTTAAAATAGGTGAAAAATGTGAGTAGAGTTGGCAGAGTTATCTCATGCCCTGGAAGCACTCCAAATAGAACAATGTCCTAGCCTTCAGAGACACCAGGTTTTCAGGTCACTTTTGCACAAGGTGGGCCCGCCACAGAGGCCATAAGGAAATGAAGTTTTGCTCTCAGGCTCTTCCTGTTCTGGAAATCACTGTTTAAATCATCTGAGAAGTAATCTAGCAAAAGCAGCCATCCACTTGGTTTCATAATAAAATTATACCCAGGTAAGAGGCCTTTATTTCCCCTTGATGTCTGACTCTCCCCGTCGAGTTGTCTTTGACATCAAACACATGGCTAGAGTAACATCATTGTGCAATGATTTGGCCTTGGGGTATTTTAACAAGCTAAATAGCTTCAGGTTTACAAAATAAATAAAGTGAGTGACATTACAAAACTAAGAAACTCCTTTATTTCTATTTTAAAAATCACAAAACAAACCAAAAAAGATCCTTTAAAATGTATTGGGAAAGAGCCAAGACTTTGGATTAAATTCTGGCCTTACCATTATTGATGATGCCCATTAACAATGTCTCACAACACTTTTTAATACAAAAATAAAATACATATGAAATTGGACACCACCCCCACCTCCAGAAAACTGGGAATGCTTCTCTAGGCAGAGCTTTCATAGTGCAAATTTTTCCCTGCTCAGCGAGCATCAAGCAACTCACTCTGAGTTAGTGCACCCAGTGACGTCGCCTGGGAAGGGTCTCTCTGGTCATGGTGACTTTTCTTGGAAAGACCTCACTCAAACCATGGTTTTTTTGTGATGGCCAATTTAAGAGACCAGCATTGGAGGTGAGCCATCTAAACAGACAAGTTTGGAAAATGCTTCCAAGAACAGAATCTCAAATTTGACAAATGTATTAAGTGTAATGGAGAGTACTTTGAAGGTGGTAAGGTTTGTTTTTTTTTAATTAAATACAGAACTTTGGGAGAAAAACTCTGGATTTGGGGGAGGTATCTCCTCATAAGATTAGGAAGGAAACCAAATATAAAACAGTTATTAACAATGTTGTGAAGCAAATTTGTGATACAGTAACTTGGGTTGCTTAGCGAATTTATTTAATAACAAGATCTGCTGACTGTCCCAATAATTGCCATGATCCTAAACTAACCCTAAATATAAGTGACATACAGTCACTAATCTATGTGATTGCTTTCCAAAGACCAGCTCCTTAAGCAAAATCAATGTTACTTGAAAATAGAGGACAATCACTTCAGATCACAATATGGCTGGTCACAACACCAGTACCTCACTGCCATGCCATTGTGAATCATGTCCCTGGCAAGTTGACACATAACTTTTCCCATCAGAGCTAGCATTACATCACCTCCAATTTGGCACTTATTACTGCTAGATGTAAGTCCTCATTGTGTAAAATCACCAGATAACAGATGTCTTACTGTTGTCATAAATGAGAAATGTTGGCTAACAAGATAGTTATCAGCAAGGAGGAGGTGTTCAGAGACAGTTTCAAAAACTATGATGTGAAATGAAAACATCTATCAACGCCATCGGTGACAAAATTACTGGTACTGATGACACTATGGTAGTTGTTGCCAATAGTCATCAAAGGAAATACTAATTTCAATAAGAAAATGTTTTACTGGCTTACTTCTCACAAATCAAAAAAAAAAAAAAAGAACCCCACCCCATCCCAGAAAAGATGTAACTACTAACACAACGTATGTATGTATGTATGTATGTATGTATACATTATGATGAGTGCTGTATGAGTCCCCAATAAAATGAATTAAAAAAAAAAGAAAATGTTTTAAAAATACATATCCATCATTTTTCATATCCCCCCTTGAATTCTATGCACTAATCCCAACATAGCACTTTCAATGAAGTCAAGATAGTCATAACCCAAGAATATGTCTAATTTGCTGATGGGAACATGGTCATAGACTGTCTTCAGATAATTCTGCATATTGGCTGAGAGGGTTGCAGCTTTTTGCACTGCATTTGGCTTTCCAAAAGGATGATGTTATTGAACAGAGGCATTTAGTTATTATTTATCCACCACATCAACTGCCATGGAGTCAATTCCAACTTACAGTGACTTCTCAGGGGTTTCTAAGATTGTACATATTTACTAGAGCAGAGCCTCATCTTTCTCCCAAGAAGCAAGCTTGATCTTGTAGTTAGCAACACAATGCCACCTGGACTCAGACACGCTTACCACCGAGGCTGAAAAATTAAGAACTTGGGTGAACTTGGGCCTTTTCTACCACCCATCTGTCCTGGTTGTGATAGTTGAGTCTTGAGGCTGACATCCATTTCGGTTGACTGACCAATGCATCGTGCTTCATAAATGTTCTCTCTCTTTCCATGTACCCTACCCTTCCCTACTCCTTGACTTGTCCACTTACCACAAAGATCCCATGCGCTGCCAGTATGTTGTAGACAGAAAACCTTTTCCCTTCTACAATCTTCACACAGATCCCAGGTCACACCATGGCCAAGCATTCAGCTACTAAAGCAAAAGGATGGAACATCCCTAGCAGCTCCACAGAAGAAAGACTGGGCAATCAGCCTACAGAACACTGTGGGGCAGGTCTGTTTTCTGTTTAGAGTCAGAAATTCTCTCCATGGCACCTAACAATAGCAGCAATAGCATGAATCTCAGTTCAGCCGTTGAACTTCATTCTGAATCTGACTGATGCTCCAATCCCAGTGCCGTTCCTTCGACTGACATATCTAAGCTTCCTCTACCTTTTGGGTCTTTTCTCAAGGGAAGAAACTATAATAAAACTTCTGGGCTGAGCCCCGGTGGCGTAGTGGTAGTGGTTGTGTGCAGGACTGCGGCCCACTGGGATGGAGGTTCGATTCCAGCTCCATGGAGCAAAGGCTGGGCCTCCTACTCCCACCACCTGAGGGCAGTGATGCCCTCCCCCCCCCCAAAAAAAAACAACTTCTTTTGGTATCTTACAGCCACTAACTTAGTGTACTAAAATGAATTCTTCCTCTTATAGAGACTGCCAAGGACAGAGGTTGAAGAACATGCTTTTAGGTGTCTGCTTACTAGCTGTGTAAATCTGGGAATGATACCAAGCCCTCCAATGCCCCCATTCCCATATAAGAAGCACTTGGAAATTGTACTTGCCTCGTAGGAGAGTTGTGAAGACAAAGTGATTTACGGTTCGCACTCTGAAAGCAAGGCCCAAGTTGCGGCAGCCATCACGGTGACTTAGCCTTCCTCGGCTGTCCCGAATCTGTTACTATCCTCCCTTCTCTAACTCCAGTCTTTGCATACTCACTCATAATCTGTATCCTTGGGCCATTGGCTTAAGTGGCAACTGAGGGCCCCTTTGATCTTCTGAAGGCTTCAATAAGGGAGATCAAGAAAGTGTCTAAGAATCCCATTTTCACCATCATTGTGGTAGCTGACATCTGCTGAGAACTTACTGCTGTACCAGAAACTGAGTATACGTTATTGAACTTATGTACAACCCAAAAGGCTGCATTGTGAGTCATAGTCAGGGTCAAGTGTAGAGGGATTAAGTTACAAGACCCTGGGAGCCAGCGGACTGGTGCAATGTAGGTGTGTGGTAGAGGGTGAAATGCAAAAGGGAAAAAAAGCACCCCTGACCTGAGAATCACTTCTACCTGGTGGGGTCGTGGTTATGCCCTGACCCGTGAGTCCCATGGTGGACAGTTGGAAACCAGCAGCAGCTACTTCCTTCAGCATTTCCATGCTCAGAGACCCACAGGGGACCACCGTGAGTCAGCACTAACTCCAGGGTCAGCACTAAAACGTGTTCGCTCTCGTTTGGTTTGGGATTTGCTGGGTAGCCACACACACAAGGTGGCAATCGAGTGACCGCTGGGGTGAGCGACGGTCGGCTCCCATTGGCTGGGTTGTTGGCTCCCCTCTGAAACGGCTCTCTCAGCCTCAGCCCCACGGGAAGGAGACTTGGCTTGGGGGCGGTCATCTGGCATCAGCTCACCGCAGCTTTTGTGAAGTCACATGTGGTCCTGGAGCTGCCAGGAAAAAGAAGGCCTTGATGAGCCAAAATGCAAATTCCACAGGAGAGGAAAAGTGAAAGTGAGCTTGTTCACACTGTGCTGGCCTCCAAGGAAATGACACAATGCAAGAGACACAGTGTCCTGCCACCAGGCCCCATTGTCTGACAGACATTCTTTTGCATCTGATCATGGATTTTTCTTCCCAACAGTCTGTCACTTGACTGGTAAGAGAGTCAGAGGTGACCTCAATGAAAAAAAAAGCTGATAGGGGAAATACAAAAGCTGGGTACCTTCTGTCTCTCATCCAGACACTTACAATACAATCTTGGGCAAGCTGGATTGGGGTGGGGGGAGGCAAGAACACAGGAAAGTCTGTCTTCCTCTGGTGTCCCAGAGGTTCCGATGTCCTGGAGAACAGCCACTCCAAGCAGGCTACAGGCAAAAGAAGGGGATTGGGGGGGGGGGACCCTCAACCAGTTTCTTTGCATATGAAATGATCATCTAGATCATCAGCAACTCTGCTTCAGCTATCTAAGTTTTCCTCTATTTTCATGGTCTCTCTTCTTCCTCTTTCTCCTCATCTCACCTTCTATAGAATGTCTATTTTTAAAAATCTGCCTGCCAGCTCTCAGAGACATGCCTGGTGGTCTTTCAAAGACAAAGTAAGGTTTATCTACCTTGCGCTGCACCCAGGATGGGGCTACCTGACCTGGACTGTTCTCCATCCCCACTTCTTTGCTTTTCCCACCTCTTCTGAGTTGTACTTACAATGGTCTGGTGTCTAAGGGATCTGACAATTCCTGGGATTTTCGCCTGGTACAATTGGTGTCATTGTGTATAGACACCATATCATAAAGAATTTATTGAGAAATATTTATAGTTTGGGTTTGGGTTTTTTTTTTAAGCTTAAAAACTCTTAAGAACCCCTTTCTGCCGCCCCACTCGCACCCCCCACAGTGCTGCCCCGCTGCACTGCACCACGCTCACTTAAAGCTCCGGGTTCCTTCTAAGCTAGCACTGCCACTGCCTCCCTCTAGCCGCCATCTTGATTATTTACTGAGACCTCATCAGCCATGGTGAGATGTTCTGCAACACCCACAAAATCCGGAAGATCGCAGACGGGCTGTGTCTGGAAGTGGAGGGACAGATGGTCAGTAGGAGTGAAACTAACGTTGATGACTCGCACATTGGTGGCAATGCCTCAGCTGAAGGCCCTGATGGCAATGGAGCAGAAAGCACCGCGGTCACTGGTGTGGATGTTGTCATGAACCATCACTTGCAGGAAACCTGCTTCACAAAAGAAGCCTACAAGAAGTCCATCAAAGACTACATGAAATCAATCAAAGGCAAACTTGAAGAGCAGACGCCAGAAAGAGTAATTTTATGACAGGAGCTACAGAATAAATCAAGCACATCCTTGCAAATTTCAAAAACTACCAGCTCTTTGTTGGGGAGATCATGAGTCCACGTGGCATGGTTGCTCTCCTGAACTACCGTGAAGATGGTGTGACCCCCATGTATGCTTTTCTTTAAGGCTGACTTAGAGATGGAGAAAAGTTAGCACAGTGGACAACTCACCACCAATTGCCTGATTCTGACCAGCTGCTGTTCATCCACACGACACCAGGACTTAGACAAATGGAACTGATGTCATCATGAGCTCTTCATTTACTTTTGACCTTGATTTTTTTGGAGCAGAGGCTTTTTTTTTTTTTAATAAAAAAAACATGTCGTGTAGGTTGTTTAAAAATAAAATGCGTTTACCTTTCTCCCTTCCTGGCCATCTTGGCGGCTGCTCTTGATTGGGGGGGCCATCCCGCACCTAAGACAGGAAGATGGTGGTCGCAAAGAAGATGAAAAAGTCTCTGGAGTCCATCAACTCGAGGCTCCAACTGGTTATGAAAAGCGGGAAGTACATGCTGGGCTACAAGCAGACGCTGAAGATGATCAGGCAAGGCAGAGCGAAACTGGTCATCCTGGCCAACAACTGCCCGGCCTTGAGGAAATCATAAATTGATTACTATGCCATGCTGTCCAAAACTGGTGTCCATCACTGCAGTGATCACAACATCGAGTTGGATACGGCATGCGGCAAGTACCACAGGGTGTGCATGCTGGCCATCATCGAGCCCGGTGATTCTGATATCATTAGAAGCATGCCAGAACAGACTGGTGAAAAATAAGTCCTGCAATATTTTTCTTTAATAAAACTGGCCAGAGTTTGTTTTTTTTTAAAATAATAATAAATAAATAAAATACATTTAAACAAGCAAACAAACAAACCTTAAGAAAAGGGGGGATTTGAAGTTATATGTGATCCAAAGATCTGGAATTTTTACAGGAAATCTCCCTGAGTAGATGCTTGCAGTGAGGGAAGCCCTAATAAATTAAAATTATTTAAAACAGCTTCTCTGTCATTGAGTTGATCACAACTTTTGGCAACCTGGCTATCAAACATCATCTGGGGTCTTAAAGACTCAGAGATACACAAGTGGCCATCCAGCTAACAGCAACAAAGTGCATATGGTAGAAGCACGTCAGCCTGTGCGATGATGAGGTGTCAGGCATCAAAGAACAAAAAAGTCATCATCATTGTGAGTGAGGGAGAATGTGAAGTAGAGAACCAAACCCCATCTTTGGACAACTGGACATCCCCTTCCAGAAGGGTCACAGGAAAGAGATGAGCCAGCCAGGGTGCAGTGCAGCACTGATAAAACATACAACTTTCCTCTAGTTCTTTAATGCTTTCCCCCCGCCTCCCTCATTATCATGATCCCAATTCTACCTTACAAATCTGGTTAGACCAGAGCATGCACATGGGTGCAGATAACAACTGGAAACACTGGGATCCCAGGACAGAGAAAACCCTCTGGACCAATAATGAGAGGACCAATACTAGGACGGTAAGGGGAAAGTGGGGTAGAAAGGGGGAACTACCATAAGGATCTACATATAATCTCCTTCCTGGAGGACAGACAACAGAAAAGTGTGTAAAGGCCCTTTACTAAAGGGAGAAGTTGGACAATGTAAGACATGAAAACATGATAATAATTTCTAAATTATCAAGGGCACATGAGGGAGAGGTCGATGGGGTGGAAGGGAGAAAATGAGGAACTGATACGAAGGGCTCAAGTAGAAAGGAAATATTTGGAGAATGATGATGACAGCAAATGTACAAATATGCTTGACACGATGGATGAATGTATGGATGGTGATAAGTTATATGAGCCCCCAATAAAATAATTTTTTAAAAAAGAAAAAAGAAACAAACAATTCTTGGCAACCCCATGGGTCAGGGTAGAACGTTCCCTGTGGGGATCCCAGACTGTAACTCTGGATGAGGATAGAAAGCCTCCTTTCTCTTCCATGGAGGGACCAGTGGTTTTGACCTTCTGGCCTTGCATTTCGCAGTCCCACGCAAAACCACTAAGCCATAGCTCCTAATCCTCACACCAGAGACAGGGGGTTTGAGGAGTGTAGATTCTGTTCCAATGACTGGGCCCAACCAAAGAGGTGGCAAGGCAAGCACTGCAGGTCGGCACAGGCAACCTGCTTGGGGGAGGTTGCCCACCTTAATAGTCTAAAGAGGAGACAGGATTCTATGTGGGGGCAGTGAGAACCCCTGAGATTCAGTGAAGTCGACAAGGGACTCCTCTCCCACCTTGTGCTCAACCTAGCTCGGATTTGGAAACCTTCCCCTTTGAGTTTCTTACCAAGTAATTCAATCGTCCTAACATCCTCTTAAGGGTGGTTTAAAGCATAGATGGCTCCACCCCACCCATCAGAGTTTGGGAGCCACGGTGGTGTCACGGAATACGTGTTGTGCTACAAGCACAGCAGTTCAGACCCAGTCGCCCCTCCATAGGACAGAAATGAGACTTTCTGCTCCTTTAATGATTTACAGCCTGGTGTGGCACCTATGAAGAGAGCAAGTAGAATAAGGGTTCCTGGGTTGTACAGTAGGGGAGGTAGGTGGGATAAAATAGTTCGAGAAGGAAGATTATGTTTTGAAATTAATTGTGGTAGCAAGTATACAACACTGCTTGATGAGATTGTTCTAGCTCCTCCCAATAAAATGATTCTGAAAGAAAGAAGGAGGAAAAAAAATAGGCGTACAGCTCTCCGAAACCCACAGGGGCCATTCTGCTCAGCCCTTTCAGGTTGCTGTGCATCAGAATTGACTTGATGGCTGTGAGTGTGGTCGGATAGGATCGCTATGGGTCCCAATCCACTCCAGGATGACTTTGGCTCTTCTGCAGTGCAGACATGGTTCAAGAATTTGTGTCTGCCAAGCTTTCATGAGTTGCTGGGGCTGCTGGTCCAGGGACAGCCCTTTGCAACCTCCTGGGAAGTCAAGGTGCAGGCCTCAGGGATCAGATAGCCAGGGCTCAAAGGCTGGCCCCAGGAGTCACAAAGCAGGGGCTTCTGAGTAGGTTCATTGCCTCAGCAGGCAGTCTTTGTTTCCTTGGTTGTTTAACAGAAAAAGAGGAAAATAGATGTGCGTGTGTTGGAGTTTTGTTTCAAGACAAGAGCTGGTGCGTGGAAAACCACTTGTTCCGTATAAGTGCGTGTGGTACTGAATTCAATTGTTGGTGGCGGTTCCTCTTGCTCTGCTCTTGAACCCAGTGCCTGGCACTTTGCTGAGGAAATCACAAGCCCAAGCATGGCTTCACAGTGCACCCGCCCCCGGCCCCAGTCCACTGGCTTTCAGGAAGCTGAACTATCCAAACCCTTTGGAAGGGCCTGTGCTTGGAATCTACACTTCTGTCCATTTCCAGCAACCCTAGGGATGAAGTGTCTAGGTATTTGTTGCCCTAGATCCCTGGCAGTTCAAAAAGCACCAGCAGCTCCAAAGGAGAAAAACTGGCCTTTCTGCTCCTGTAAACACTTACAGCCTCAGAAACAGGGATCAGCACTGACTTGGTGGCAGTGAGATGTTGTTGATGAGATGGTTCATTTCAAAGATCGGGATTCGAATCCTGAAACCCAGTGCCTCTGGAGTGTGTTGGGCCGCAGGCCCAGGCCCACAGTGGACCCTTTGAACAAAACCTGGAGTTCTTTGGTGCTCTGCCATTGGAGAACAGATGAACATGGACTTCAGAATCCTGTCTGCTGTCCTATGTACTCAATCTTACCTTTTGTTGGATTTGTCTCTGCGGCTTCAAGTGCCCAATCTGCTTTCAGTCCCAAGAGCAGTTTTGGAGTTTCTGGCTCTTTAGCCCAATTTCCCCCTGCTTTTAAAATCATTTTCCTCAAATTGGATTTGAAATATCAACAGAACGCAACCACCAGCCAAACAAAAACGAAGCAAGAAAAGGCCAAGAAAGCTCAATTGCTAGACTTGCTTTTTGCTTTTATTATCAACAATCAAGTTAATGGTACACTCTTGGAAAACTATATGCACATGTAGAAATATTTCCCTTTTAAATAGAAGCATTCATTATAACACATATAAATAAATCCGAAAATCTGAAACATAAGTTAGGACAATTATGTTCACAAACATAGTCCAACGAGAAGTAGAAGGGGAAAAAAAGCTGACAGACATGCACCTGATAACAAAAATATATACCAATGTCTGAACCGTGGTCTCTCTAAACACAAAGGAATTGAAATCGTGAAGAACCTTAATTACTCCATAAAGACACGCCAAAGAGACTACAAGGAGAGAAAAAACATTATACGGTCACGTAGAGGAGACGGTCTGTACTGATATTAACACCATACAATTGAGTCACAGAACACAGTTGTAGAAAGACATCGAAAAAGTTAAAGCCTCCACATTCAACTAATATCTATAGTTTGTGCCTTTTAAAATAAAATATATTTTTAAACAAAACAAAACCAAAGAATCCCAAAAGACCAAATTCCCAACAGAGATGTCTAAACTGCGCAAAGGATGGAATCGCCAATATACAGTCCGGGGTGTGCGTCCCTTTCGCGTGGTTCGCACAGCACCGCAAAGCTGGGTTCTTCTGCCGTCTCGTGTGCGTGCCTCTCCCCTGCGCGGCCGAGTCCTCAGCAGCCGGTTCCATGTACTGCAATGGACTCCGAGTCAAAGCAGTGTCCAAGAAGTTCAGTAAAAGCTGGTGGAAGAAGGAGCAAACGCCGGCGAGGGTTGCGGGAGAGAAGGAAGCGAGAGCTAAGAAGGAGGAGACACAGTTTGCGGAGTTTGCGGATGAAAAGGCATCTCATGAACAGGGCATCTTTCAGGGCGGAGGCTGCCCAGGAGGGCTGAGAGGTGCGAGCTTGCGGGCTTCGCTTGCGCTGAAGGGCAGCGCGCCCATCCCGCCAGGTGGAAGCTGCAAGCGGGCGCACCGCCTGGAGCTCAGCCCATGGGGACAGTTTGTTCAGTCCTCGCCGCAGCAATTCGAGCCCAAGGACACGAAGGGGAGGGGAGGGGGGCTGGAAGGTGGCTTTCCTTTGCTGTCAGGAGAGAATTGAGTCTCAAGCCCTTCGCTCCAACTGCAGCCCGCTTTCCACCTTTATTTTGTCCATTTTTTCTTGCATCTTCTCAACAAACCTGACTTTCTTCTTGTTTCAAAAGATTGCTGCCTTTCCCCCCCAAAAAAGGTTAACTGGTTGTTTTGTTTGTTTCGCTTCAACTAAGCAAGTCACTGAGTAGCTTGTGGTCCCCATCTCTCCCTGTCACCTGCTCGGGCCACAGACACACATTCCCCGAGATCGACCCACACGCCACGCAGACACAGCCCCCTGAGAGTGCCCGGAGTCCCAGCCGCGCTGCTCACGCCCCACCGGCGGGCGCAGCTCGGCCTCTCCAGCTCGGCCCTGGGGCAGGTTCGAAGCCAGGGAAGGGTTTTTACTGATTTTGTCCTGTGAGTTTGTTTAGGGGAATGATCAAGGGCTAGGAGAAGGGTTGAAATGGGGGGCAACGCCATGTTCTCTTTATTCTGATAGCGAGTACGTTGGGCTCTCGCTGGTCGAGCCTGGGCGGGCGACAGCGACGACAAGAGCCTCGGGCCTCCCCGATCGTCCACTCGCCCGCCCGGGCCCCCAACTCTCCCGCCGCCGCCGCCGCGCCGCCACCGCCGCCGCCAGCTCCGCGATCAGAACATACTGCTCTTCACTAGCGCTGCTTTGGCACCGTTGGGTCTTTGGAGCGAAGAGAGGACGCTGGCGAAAGGGCCCCCGAGCGAATCCGGGATGGAAGTAATCGGGCCGGGCCCGGGCGCCCAGCCTTGTCCGGGTCCCCCGGCCGCCGCCAGGCCTCCAGCCGCGGCCGCCGCAGCCGCTGCCGCTGCCGCCGCCGCCGCCGCTGCAGCCGCCGCCGCGCCGCTCTTGCCGGGTTCGCCACCGGGCCCCACCGGCCCCGCCGCCCCGGGCGCTCCCGTGGGGCTGGGTCCGCCGCCGCCGCCGCCGCTGGCGCCGCAGCTCGGGGTGGGGTTGGGGTTGGGGCCCGGGCCGCCGGTGCTGTCCGGGTCTGTGCTCTTGGCCTCTTTGCTCTCGTCGTCCCGGGAGGAGTCAGACTTCTTGCCCGACGAGCCGTTCTTGGCCGCCGCCGCCGCCGCGGCCGCCGCGCGCTCCTGCTTGCGGAACTTGGCGCGGCGGTTCTGGAACCACACCTGGCGCGGGATGAGAGAGGCGGAGAGGCGGTGACGCCGACAGAGAGGCGCTGTCTCCGCTGTCTGGACGCCCTCCTGACAGCCCGCGCTGAGCCAGAGGGTGCCCGGCACCCCCTGGCACCTCTCCCCAGGCCCTGGTGGTCGGCGGATGCATCTTACGAGACCCTTTCTGAGCGCCCCAGAGAAAGGGAAAGAAGGGAGAATGGGCCGCGGACCCCAGATTCGCCCAGCAATTAAGCTCTGATTTGGGGGGGGGGGGTTGGGAGGTCCTTTCCCAGCTGAACATATAGAGGAGGCCTTCTCCTCCCAGGAGCAGTTAGAATGTCCGAAACCCACCAGGGCAGGTCTACCCTGGCCTAGAGGGTCTCCAGGAATCAGCACGGACTCCATGGCACTGAGTTAGGTTTGGTTTTGGAGGTTCATTCACTTTTTGCCCGACCGCCCAGGTCACCATCTAATCCGCTCGAAACTCGCCATCGTTTGCCTCCCAGTCTCTGAGGCGGAACACGCGTGCCACCCCTCGACTGGGGATGGGGGTGGGGTCACTTGGTGGTCCTAGGCCTGCCAATGGAGCGCTCTGGGAGAGAGCGTTTGTCCCTAAGGAATCAGAGAAAGCTTGGTTCTCCAAGTTTCCGGATTCACTGCCTTAGGCGAATCTGAAGGACATCAGAAGCCCCAAGTTCAAAACGCTGCCAAATCCAGCCATGCATTACAAGCTAGACACAGTCGGCATCCTTCCTCCGCCTGGCAGCTTGTGTTCGCGCCCAGGGTGTCACACACTTCAAGGTCCCCAACCCCTCTGCTGCGCTTAGTTCTCCGTGGGGAGACACGGTAGGCAACTCTGCAGAAGCCAGCCGGGCCCTGGCCCTGGCCCGCTGGGCCCCAGCCCTCCCGGCCCCAAATCCCGGAGCGTCTACCTGAACCCGCGCCTCGGTCAGATCGATTTTCAGGGCCAGCTCCTCGCGCGTATAGATGTCCGGGTAGTGCGTCTCCGCGAAGACCCTCTCCAGCTCCTTGAGCTGCGCGCTCGTGAAGGTGGTGCGGATGCGCCGCTGCTTGCGCTTCTCGTTGAGGCCTCCGTGGTCGGTGAAAAGTTTGTAAGGAACTGCGTGCGAGAGGAGAGAGGGAGAGTGAGCCAGCTGGCCAGGAGCGCGGGGCCCGCGGAGCCTTCACGTGGGGACTCCAAGGTCAAGTGGCCCCCGGGAGTCCTCGATGCCACGGGTACAGAAGAGTGGCCCAAAGAAGCAGCGGAGAGAAGCTGAGCAAATTAGTTACACGCGAAAAGGGGCAAACTTCTGGCACTGGCGGTGTCCCGCCTGCAAAGGTGCCTTGGGGTCCGGTTGAAGGGCCGAGACACAGCACAACATAGAGAACGCTTAGAGCAGGGCGTGAGGGGCAAAAATGAGAGTGGGGGGGAAAAAAGCCCGGGAACATTGGTCGGAATATCGGGGAGCCAGGGAAAAGGTTACCCAATTCTCCCTCTGAAGGAACTTCTCAATTCTCAGAAGTTGACCGGGCCCAAAAGTTGGGGGGAGGAAGTGCTGTAAAAAAAATCATCAACATCACAAACCAAAGAAATCCTCCTGAAAATGACCAGCCAAAGAGGTGTGAGCCGCAGCCGGCTCTTTAAAAAAGAGAGAGACACTGCCAGTAATGAGCTTTACTCTTTGTTATTTAATTATTTTCTAAGCTTTACGTCTCATCGCAAAGTAAATAAATTATGCCTATCATTTTGGCAGCTTAAGATAATTTTGTTGGCGGTTCGGGTGTGACTAGGATAGTGTAACCCTGTAAGTGAATTACCCCTCCCTGCAATCGCTTCTAACGTGATAAATTCTTTCATTTGTGTAAGCAAATTTCGTTTGGTAAATACTAAACACATTTCCATTTTCAAATGCAATCAAGGCTTCCTATATACGAGCGGAAAGGCAGCTTCCTCCGCGGAGAAAGCTGGCGGTCCTTACCTGCGGCGTACGGACTGCTCTGGTGGTCCCTGAGGGTGCCCAGGCTGCAGGATCCGGGCGTGAGGGACGGGCAGCCGGACGTGGCCCCAAAAGTGGTCCTGATCGGGTTATACTGGAAGCCACTGGCCTGGCTACAGGAACTGAAGTCCGCATAGGCTGAAGCCAGGCTGGAGGTGTCCATCCCAGCCATACAGGACTCGTAGGCAGAGGAATTGAGGTAAGAATATTCCATTTTATACATTGAAAAGGCTCTGGATGGCTCGGCCAAGTGGAAAAATGAAAGAAAAGATGGGTATGGAGAAGGTGGCTGGAGAGGGGAGATGCGCACAGCTCAACGCCTGCCTCCAAACTGGCCTCCTTACTACCAGCAGAGCCTAGTTTTATGAAAAAGCCTCCTATGAGATGCCTTCTCTGAGGTCTCTAGAGCATATAGTGCTCATAATAAACTTGGCTCTTTCCACTTGGACAATAGCAAAGCGGTTGGTCTTATTACTGGCGCTTTTTACATGACAATAACTCATCCGTCTATTGGGCTGGCACTGGGGAACTGAGCTGTCCAACCTCCCTATCATTGATTCCTGCATCTCTAATTAGAATTTAATACCACACCATTACGCACGGAGCCCCTGATCCTCCCTTCTAACCAGCTCCCTGCCCTTTAATTCAATCACACTACTTGGAAATAATGAAAGTTGGGTGACGATTCTCCCTGATCCAATTTCCCCGAGCTTTTAAGCCTTTTTAACTGATCATATACCTTAGGCATAAATTGAGATAGTGTGTTTCCCCCTTCTTCATCTTCTTTCTCTCTTTCTCTCCCCCCCCCCCCCACTCCCTCGGTTAGGAAGAAGAAACCTTGATGTCATAGAAAACCTGTTTTGTAAGAGCGTTACACGCTCAATTTAACAACAAGCCTACCCCCCGAAGTGCATGAAATGTTATAAAGGATTGGGACATTGGCAAGACTCAGGCGCCCTGTAACATAGCGTAAGTGGGCCAAGGGGGTTTATGCGAAACCATAAGCGGATTTTTAAAAAATACACCTGTTAGAGGGGGTATAGTAATAATAATAATAATAATTAATAATAATAATCGCATCTGAGAGATTGCATTTCTTATTGCTGCCTAAAACGTTTTTTTGTGGAGAACCAAGGTACACAAGGAGGAAGGCTCCGGAATGGAAAAGCGTTGGTTCACCGGCGACTCCTGTTTCAGGATCAGTTGTGTGTCTGCGAGTTGAGGGCTGGTTTGTTTTGGAGGTGCTGCGCGCCGCGATTGTCCGTTTAGATCACGCTGCCGGAACTGTAACTGGCGAGTGCAAAGGGAGTGAGCCCAAAGCATCTCCTCTTCTTGTCCCTCCTGGGCCCTCTGCCCATTTCTCTCCATCCCACTCCCCACCTGTGCCCCAACCTGCTACTTTGGAGGGAGCTACCCATCCCCAACAGACCCGTGGCTTTGGGGGAAGCGATTCTTTGCGGAACTGCTCTGAGCCTGAGCGGAACCCTCGGCAGTGCAATGACTGGGCCAGGGCTATAGGTCCAACATCTTCCCTGCCCTAATTCCTTGGGCTCTTGGGTGCTGCCGTGTGAAGGGCAGACAAAGGAACAAACCTTGATTTGTGGACTGCGGTGGCCCATGATTTAAGCAGAGTGTAATTTTCATTTGGTTAGTTAGGTTCTAGCAGAAGAAGGGAAACTATTTCATTAAATCCTTCCTCTCCGTGGACAAGAGGGGGAATGCTTAGTTGCATCGCAGTGTTGTGTAAACAAACCCTGGATATTTTATATGAATTAAATGTGTAGATAATTAGTTTTATTGCATTCATTACCCCTTTATGTGCTCTGTAACAAGTCAGTAATTAAAGTAACAAACTCATAAAGTCTTTATAGGGGCATTTAGGCGTTTCAGTGTTTGCCAAACTAAGTGGTTTAATTCGATGCTAGTGCTGGGGAGTGGATGGGTGCGCTCACTGCAGCAGTCTTGCTTTATCACGCACTAAACTGCCCAGGATGCTGTAATGGATTAATGGGGAGCAGCGGGTCCCCCAGCCCGTCCATCTTCGTAGGGTAAGTTGCAGGCTGGATTCAGGTGCTCGTTCTCCCTCTGGACCTGAGAAGGTCTGCATGCAGGGCTGCAAGGCCCACGGAGGCGCCCGCTGATAGTTTTATGGGGTGGGCTGATAGTTTTATTGCAGTTGTATGCTGTACAATGTGTATTTGATAAAGAAGGGCCCTTGGTGGCCTGTGTGCACTTTTTTGTGCATGGGGGTGAAATGAAAATAAATGTGAACAAGGTTTAACGGCGGCGGGAAACAAATGGGAACGCTCTAAATGGTTTTTCTTTATGGTCACCAGACAAGAGGAGGAAAAACGATGCAAACATCTGTCTTCGGTCCCCTAAACCTAAAGGCCAGCGAAGACGGATGCGAATCCAAGTGTTATTACAACGGGGATTTGTCTTTATTTACCCCGCTCTCATGAATATGAATCTGCATTTGGACCAGGGGGTGGCCTTGTCCCTTTGGACACCACTCACTCACTCACACACACACACACACACACACACAGAATTTACACACACACACACAACCCAAGTCGCTTCAGGAGGTGGGTTACTTTGCCAAGCACAAAGCTGCGATTGTCAGTTTCTCTGCTTCCTCTGGCTTGGCAAGGGGGCTTTTTGCTTTGCTGGTTTGAATCCACCACCCCAGGCCAGTGCCAGCTCCTCCATCTCTAATGTGAAGTTAAGGGTCCTTTTCTGTAAAAGGTGTGTGTGTGTCTGGAGGTGGCCCCAAACTCAGCCCCCAAACTCCTCGTGGTTCAGGGCAGGCAACATAGTCAACCAGCCTATTCATGGGGGCTCCTGAAGCCACCAGTCCGAGGCCTGCCCTCCCCCTTGGGCCCCAGAAGAGTCCTGCCAGGCAACTCCTGCTTGAAGACAGTGCCCAGACCCGGAACTGGGGAGCATATCAGGGTTTGAGGACAGTGCCCAGACCCGGAACTGGTGAGGATATCAAGGTTTGAAGTCCTCTATGTTAGAAGCTGACTCTGGGGTGCAGACGGTGCGGTGCATGCGCAGGCCAGGTCCGGGGCACCTGCGGAGGACAGAGAGGAGGAGCGGGGCCAATTGTTTGGACGATGCCCAGGGAGCAGGCTGGGCGCTGACTCGGAGCAGGGTGCAGGGTCTGGCTCAGTGAAAACCAGTGCTCAGTGGTCACCCTGCACGTCCAGCACCCCCTGGGCGTGTGCGCGGCCCTCCCGCCTTCAAGCCCTGGAGTTAAGGCTCTGCAGGAGTGGATTCGCCAGGTGTCCGCAGCACCCCGCGGCCGCAGCTCTGTCCCTCTGTCCGCGCCTTCTCCAAGCGCCCTCGGTCTCTGCAGACTGGGCGCCTCCTTCCCTTTGTACCCTGAGACCTTTCAGGGTTCAGCGCGCATGGTCGGATGAGCAAAGGCACTTGACTTCATTTTTCCCTTTGTGGGCCTTGTAGGTTGATTTTGTTCCGTGTCACCATTCCACCCCGCCCCACCCCCACCCCGGCCCGTCTTTTGTGGCCCTAGGTCCTGCTCAAGCTCGGAAAATGAAAGGCGGCAGGGGCTGGGCCAGGCCAGAGCCCCAGACCCAGCGGCCTGTTTTGTTCAAGTTGTGCTTTCTACACGCGAGCTCTCCCCTAAAAGTTGTACCAAATGGCTAATTTAATTATTTCAACTATAGACCAACTGCTTCAGCAGCCTCCACCACGCGTCTGGGAGGAAAAAAGAAACCATCTATAAGAAATAATCTAATAAAAGTGAAGTGTAGAAAAACCCCTCCTGCTTTTCAACCGGCACAAATAGAATTAGAGTTTCGGCATCCCTTCCCCAAACAGACCTTTTGTCCGGATCACAACTTCAGCCAACCAGCAATGTGTACTGCGCCTGCTATTTATTTTAATAGAGGCGGGTGGATGGCGAGGTGGATTGATGGATCAATGGCCGTATGGATAGATGGATGGTTGGGACCACCTTCTTCTGACTTTCCTTTCTGGATCTGTGTACAGGGTTGATTCCCACCCCCTGCCGCCCTCCTGATTGTCTCAATCCATAAAGGAAAGGCAGGGCTCTGTGAGTTTTTAAAAGAAGAAGAAGATGTCATTTAGAGCACAGACTGGGGTGGGGGTGGGGGGGGGGGGAAGAGTACCAGCCACTATTCCATGAGAAGAAAAACAATGTTTACATGCTACTCTCGGTACCAAAGGAAAAGGGTTGAAAGTTTAAAAGAAACTTTTCTTTGCTTTTCTTCTCCATTCATTGGAGGATTTTTTTCTTTTTCTTTCTTTTTTTTTTTTTTCACTTGAAAGTCAGGAAGAATGTTAGAAGACAGGGAAACAAAACAGCAAACAAAATGCCATTGTGTTGTAGTAGCAATTCATGGGAAAATGCTTGTCAGCCGCCTCATGCCTCACTGGGAGGAGGAGTAGAAGGCTGTTTCTGAGGCTGTTTGACCGCAGGCGAAGCATAATAACACGGGAATGAATCAAATATTAAATACCAGTGAGGGTTTCAGAGGAATTTTCTTTTTGATTGCTTTATTTGGTGCTGCATCCAAATGATCCCAGCTCAGCGAGGCTGCAGCCTGACGAAGACGCCGCAAAGTGCCAGCAATTCCCTCCACTGGAGAGTCAAGAGTCACAATTTCGCCAGCAAAAAGATTTCTTCCTGCTGCGCCGCTCAGCCTCACCTGCACCAAGAAAACAAACATCACACTTTTTATTTGTGTGTATGTGTGTGTGTGTGGCACAACATTTCCCTAGAACACCAAGCCACCTAATCATATGCACCCCAAGCCTCGGGACCCACTCATAGAGATAGTCTGTCCTAGCATTTTCAAATATTGTCACGTTTGCCATATTGTACTCGTTTCTTAACAGGGCCTCTTCAGAGTTCCAAAAAGCAACCCCCGTGGCACAGTGAGACGAACTGTTTGATTAACTGGCTGACAAGAGTGCATGCAGGGCTGAGCCCCGGTGGCGTAGTGGTTGTGCGCGGGACTGCGGCCCACTGGGTTGGAGGTTCAATTCCAGTTCCCAGGAGCAAAGGCTGGGCCTCCTACTCCCACCACCTGAGGGCAGTGAGGCCTAAAAAATTAAAAAAAAAAAAAAAGAATGCATGCAGAGCCCTGGACACCCAATGCCTGGCACCTGGAGAGCCTCCAGTAAATGTTAGGTACTGGGAAGAGGGTGATGGTGATGCTGGTGTTACCCAGACAACTCCTTGAATTGTATACTAAACACCTGACCATCTTTCCTAGTGCATGCTTACCCTGCATTGGCAGAGGGACGCAAATCTAAGAACAAGCTCTCGCACAGCAGTTCTCAACCTGTGGGCCGTGACCCCTTTGGGGGGGTCGAACGACCCTTTCACAGAGGTCTCCCAATTAATAACAGTAGCAAAATGACAGTGATGAAGTAGTAATGAAAATAATTTGATGGCTGGGGATGGGGGGGTCACCACAACATGAGGAACTGTATGAAAGGGTTATGGCACTGGGAAGGTTGAGAACCCCTGCTCTAGCGTCTCTAGTGAAAGCAAAGATCACAGCCTGCTAGAAAACCCTTCTTTCAGACATTGCCAGAAGACGCCTATATGTCCGCTAAGTGAGTGCTACAGTTTTGGGCATGAGAGGCAGTATTTACCTGTGATTGTGAGAATGGCACAGAACCAGGTCTTGTTTCTTTTGTTGTACACAGGATTGCTATGGAATGGGTCAGAATTGGTTTTTTGGCAGCACCTAGCAGCAAGGTGGTGCTTTACTCCTGGGTGCATACAGTGTATGTTCAGGTTCATGGTACTTTGGAGAACATTTGGCCTGGGTGAATGGAGCCTTTAAGTTGGAGCTTTAAGGCTTGGTGATGTCCTCCGGTCTGGACTACCTTTGGAGTAGTTTTGAGTGCTAGGCTTGAGGTAGGTGGCAGGATGCCAGTCTGCAGTGCCATCCTTCTCAGAGCATCACCACAGAAGAACCCTCTTCTACTGCCTTCCACCACCTACCTCTCAATACTATGCTTAGCAGAAAGGGGTTGCCTAATCCCCCCCCCCTTTTTTTTTCCTTGCTGGAGTTTGGCTAAGAGTAGTAACATCTGCTGGGCTGAAGGGTGGGGGAGATGGAGCATCAGAGGAGTCACAGATGTAAAAGTGACATCTGCTGGTGTCAAAGAAAGGAGAAACAAAATTAAATTAGGCAGAAGGTCTTTCTGTCTGAATTAAAAAAAAAAAAAAAAGACATGAACTCCGACCAAGTTTTCAAGAGGCAGACAAGCATTTGTGAAGAGAATTGTGCTTTTCTAGGTTACCAATTGCCCAAATAACCACAGTAGCAATGTCTTCAGTTAGCAGCATCCAGAGAGCTGGAAGGTAGCGACTCTTTTTTCAAAGAAAATGGGCAGCTAGCTCATCATTCTCAGGCAGCAGTCGCCTGACCTGTGTGGGTATCGAATGGACTAAGAAATCATTATCAGGGGAAGCTAGGAAGAAAATAAGGGATGTATTCCTATATAGTTTGGGCTGAACTGGAGGAGATCTGTCTTAGTGCAATCGTTCTAGTAATGCTTCTACTGCCGACCAGGAGGGGCAAAGAGGGCGCTTTCTCCTTCCAAAGAGAGGTAGCATTTCAGAAATTCACCGCGGCCATTCTACCCTGCCCTCCAGGGTCCCTATGCATGAGCACCAGCAAGCAGGAGCAGCAGCCACGGAGGAGCTCTGACAGTGCAAAAGTGAGCTGCTCTGCGGGGGGTTAAACCCAACCCGGAGCTCTATGAGAGAAAGAACTGCTGATCTGCTTCTATGAAGAACGTCGTGGTTAGGTGCTCAGATACTGGCTCTGATTCATAGAGACCCCCTTGTTCAACCCAAAGAAACGCTGCCTAGGTAGACTCCATCCTACGCTATGCTTGAGCCCACGCTTACAGCTATTGTGTCAGTCCATCTGGTGGAGGGTATCTTTTTCTCTTTTTGGCTAACGCTCCACTTTACCAGCCACAGTGCCTTTCCCTGGGGACTCATTCCTCCTGACAACATGTTCAAAGTACGTGAAACAAAGAAGTTTTGTCCTCCTGGCTTCTAAAGAGCATTCTGGTTGTACTTCTTCCAAAGCAGATTCGCTTATTCTGTGAGCCTATATTCTTGGCCAGCACCCTAATTCAAAGATATTCATACTTCTTCGATCTTCCTTATCTGTTGTCAAGCTTGTGCCTATTGACCTGTAAGCCAACTGAAAACTCCACGGCTTGAGTCAGGCTGACCTTTGTACTCTCAAAGTCATCGTGGTTTTTTTTCACAGGACAGAGTTCTTGTCCAGCAGAACGTCTCAATGCAATAGGTCATTTGATTTTCTTGACTGTTGCTTCCCTAAGTGTTGAATATAAATACAAGTAAAAATAATGTCCCTGACAATTTGGGCCTCTTCGCTCTTGATCCTGATGTTTCTTTCTGATCTATTTGGGAGAATTTTGGGTTTTCTTTCAGATAGGCTATAATGCATACTGGGAACTGCAGTCCTTGATCTTCATCCGTGAGAGTTCCAAGTCCTCTTCACTCTCGGCAAGCTAGGTTGTCTCAGCTGCAGATTACTGATGAGCCCTCCTCCAGTTCTGAGGCTGTCTTCTTATTCGTCGTCGTCGTCTTCGTCACAGAATCCAGCATCTTGAATTCTTTGCTCGGTATAGAGAGTGACTAGATATGGTGGAAGAATATATCGCTGTGGCACACTTTCCCTACATTTAAAACTCCTCACTGTCTCCTAGCTCTGTTTGACCAACTGCTTCTAAGTTTAAGTGCACATGTCCCACATGAGTACAGCCCAGTTTCCTTGAGTTCCCCTGCTTCAGTGTTACCCATCATGTGCTATGATTCAGAGTCCAATGCTTTTGCATGGTCAGGAAAACACTAGTAAGCGTTTTCCCTAGTGCTCTCAGTTTTCAGTCAGGCTCCATTTGGTATCAGGAATGATAGACCTCAATCCATGTCATCTTCTGAAGATGTCTTGAATCTCCAGTATTTTCATGTCGCTGTGCTGTTGCCAACATTATTGAATTATCTTCAAAAACATGTTGCTTTCACATGTCATTGTTAGATAATTTGGGAATTCTGATGGACCATCTCTCTTTGTAATGGGCACAGGATGGTTCCCTTCCAGGCGGTTGGCAGGGGAGAGGTTTTCCAAGTTTCTTGAAAAAGGTGAGTAAGCATTTCCATATTTGCAACAGTTTTTTTGAAACACCTGAATTGGTATGCTGTGAAATTCTAAACACTTGCTTTTCACCAATGCCTTCAATGAGGTTTGAACGTCTTTTTTAGCACTTCTGCTTCTTGAGCACATGATGTCACCTGAAGTGGTTGCACGTTGACCAATTGTTTTTTGGGGGAGCATTATTTTGTGTAGTCCTTGTGTTTGTTTGGCTGTTTTTTGTCTGCTTCTTTGAAAATCCTACGGAGAGTTCTACTCAGACCCATGGGCTGGAGCAAAGTCCAAATCAACCAGTCAACTGCACCTATCAAAAACAACTGCTGACTTCCAAGAAGGGGCCATTTTTCACAGGGTTGATACAGATGTTAAAAAGGTCACTGAGGACAGGTGAGAGCATGAGCAACAGTGGTGAAGAAAGCTGATGGTGCCTGGCTATCAAAAGATAAAGCATCAGGGATCTTAAAAGCTTAAAGTAAATAAGAAGCCATCTAGCTCAGGAGCAACAAAGCCCACTATGGAAGAAGCACACCAGTTTGTGCAACCATGAGATGTGGAAGGAATAAGGTATCAGGCATCAAAGAACAAAAATGATAGCAATATGTGCCCACCCTCCCAATTTGATTGCTGAAGACAAATGGGTGTATGAGAAAATGTGTTGGAGAAAGCTGATGGTGCCTAGCTACCAAAAGATAAAGTGCCTGGGGTATTAAAAGCTTGAAGGTAAACAAGTGGTCATCTAACACAGAGGCAGCAAAGCCCACATGGAAGAAGCACACCAGTCTGTGTGATCATGAGGGGTCAAAGGGAGCAGATATCAAGTATTGAGGAACAAAGATCACCTCATTGTGAATGGGGGGAAGTGCAGAGTGGAAACCCAAAGTCCACTTGTGGGCAACTGGGCATCCCTTTACAGAAGGGTAGTGGGGAGGAGACAGCAAGTCAGGGTGCAGTGTGGCAATGATGAAGCATTTAACTTTCCTCTAGTTCTTAAATGCCTCCTCTCTCCAACTATCGTGATCCCAATTCTACCTTACAAAACCAGTTAGACTGGAGGGTGTAACTGGTACAGATGGGAACTGGAACAGATGAGTCTCTCAGGTCCAGTGGTGAGAGTGGAGATACCAGGAGGTTGGAGGGAAGGTGGGTAGATAGGAGAAGCCAATTGCAAGGATCTACATATAAACTCCTATCTGGTGGAAAGACAGCAGAGGAGTGAATGATGGGAGATGTTGGGCAGTGTAAGATATGACAAAATAATAATTTATAAATTATCAAGGGTTCATGAGAAATGCAGGGAGGGAGGGGGGAAGATGAGAAGCTGATGTGAAGGGCTCAAGTAAAGAGCAAATGTTTTGAGAATGATGATGGCACCAGGGGTCCGAAGGTACCTGATACAATGGATGGCTGTATGGATTGTGATAGGCATTGTATTGGCTCCCAATAAAAATGGCTTGTTAAGAAAAGAAGAAGGTGTTGGCAGTTCATACTTCCTGCCTGGTCCCTGGAAGAGAACTCACTGGCAGGTGAACCAAACAAAGGCACTGTGCTTAATATCCTCCCAGCCAGTTCACTAGGAAAGCACCAGCACTATGACTGCGATGCTGCCCTCCCTTTTTCACCCTTCCCCACAATGACCTGCTAATGTTCTCCAAGGGAACACATCATGATAGCAGGATATAAAGTAACTTGGCTCTGGACAAGAATTTCCTTCATTCTGTGCTATAGGTCTTTAGACCGATATAACCTGGACTCGTCTGATCCTCTATTTGTCCTGCTGCAAGAAAAAGAGGGAGGCATTCTAACCAAAGGCCCATCCATCCTCTATGCTTTGGAGTTTGATCTCATTCACCAGCATAGGAATCATGTCTGATTCTTCCTCTGATGGATCTTCAAACCCCTCCCACCTTCACATTCGTATCCTGCTCTGGATTTGGTAGACTTGATGATACCAGGTATTCATTTGTTCACTCACTAGACCCATAGACCCACTCACTAAACTCAGGCTAATTGTATACCTATTATGTGTAAGAAATCTGTGCTCTGAAATGGAAGTGGCTCAGTTGTTTTCTTGAAAGCTGATTTTTTTTTTTGAGATGTAGCACACACACAGATAACAGACATCTGAGTGGAAGGGAGTCGCTGGCTACAGGAGGAATCCCTGCAGACAGCAGGGAGGAGTTTGGGGCTGAAGCTGTGACATCTACAACTCCCCAGTGGGCTAACCATCAGCCTGTAACTGACAACCACGGAAGATATTAGCTGGCTCTCAGTTTGGAGTAAGTGTTTTCTGAGGTCCTTTTCAATTCTAATAATTAATTATTATTTTATTAAATTAATTATTAAATTTATTAAAATTAATTCCATGCATCAATTTTTAAAAACTAGAAATCTTATCTACCTGTCTTTCTAATAGAGAGAAAGAATATTAAAGTGTGTGTTGTGGGAAATCAAAGGAAGTATTTAGGAACTGTTGGTCCCTGGGTGATTTGTGCAAATGGTTTACAGTGTTTGTAAATGAGAGGTTGGCAGGTTGAACCCCCCTGGGGACACTGGGTTAGAGAAGACCTGGCAGTTTGATGATGGGAGGATTCCAGCAAGAGAAGTCAAGTGGGGGAACAGCTGAAAAGAGGAAGGCCCACAGCGAGACAGATTGGCACCATGGCTGCTCCCATGAAGTCTGGTCTAGGAGCAATTGTGAGGATAGTGCTGTGTTCTGTCTGTCATGCACGGGGTCACTATGGATTCGAGCCAACTTGATGACACTTAACAATAATAGCAGCAAGAAGATGCCATGGAGTGCCATTCTGCTCCACAACTCAAGGTGGTTATGAATCAGAATGGGGCCCAGGGCCCAAGGTCACAAGAGCAATGTCCAAGTAAAGGAGAAGGTAACAAGGAGAATGGGGAGCAGAGGGCCTGTTCTTGGTTCTTCTGCCCTTTGCATTAGTGAGAGCCTTAGAAGAGTGCATGCCTGCCCTCGCTGTTATATTTTCATGTGAAGAAATAGAAGCTGGGTCTCTTCTGAAGGAAGAGACCCTGATGGTGGAATAGCGACAGCTTCTTTGCGTGGCATTTCTCAATATTGCTCCTGTCACACCAAGTAGGATGCCATTTCTTCCTCCATTAAGAAAAGTCTGTCTTGCGCCTGGTACCCCTGGGCACTGTTGCCACTCTCACACACACAATTCATTCCAGTAGCCTGGGCATGGATTTCAGCCAGTCCAGATGACCCATTGAACGGTGTGCCAGGCCCAGAGGAACTGGTAACTTTCTTAAACCACTCACTTTGGAAACAGAGCTGGAAAAATGCATGAAAACTCCACAAAGTCTAAAAAATATTTTCCTCCCTGGGGTTTTCTCAAGATTTTATTCTTTATTTGTTTGTGCCATCTTGCTTCCTTTGGAGATTTGTGTTTTGCCAGTAATGTTCTGCAGCATCATGCATTTTAATGTGAATCCCAGCTGATTCAGAATTTAGAAGCAAATGTAATCCAGTACTCAGGGACAGGCACCATGTGTCCTAGACCTCAGGAGCCAGAAGACAATCAGAGTGTTTACAATGATGCATATTTGTAGTCTTTGCCCATTCGATCTCATGGAGATTATTAATTCTCTTTTAAAACAGCTCTTGCTTTCAGCCTCTGTTTCTGTCTCTCTGTCTGGCCTTCTTGCTTGCTTTGCTTGTTGACTGGGAACCCCTGAGTTGAACAGCATCCTAGCAAGTTAGGAGGCTCATAGATCAAACCAGAGATTCACTGTTGATTTTTCGGCCTCCTCATAAGCTTTTTGTGATTGGAATATGGTGTGAGGGTGAGAGATTTTAAAGGAGAGGCAGGGAAGCTGTTAAGTAAGTTGACCTGTAATCTTAACTATCAACAGTAGCCTTACTCTCAACTTGAAATTCATTACTACTGGACATATGCCATTAATGAACAGTCTAGCTGGATAGTACTTTTGTTGTATGTGAAATGGCAGATAATGAGAGTGTCACTAAGTAAGGAGTTGATACGTTTGTGATTTTGCAGAATCATGGAGACTGAGGGGGGAATAAGAGGACTACTTGTCTGCCCAACACAGACATTTTTAAGAAGAGAAGGGAATTGACTTTCAAAACCAAAGATTAGTGAGCTCACTTGCAATTTCAGGCAATTTCTAGACTGACAATATCTTTTTAATATAAATCATTTTATTGAGGACCCTTACAACAATTACAACAATCCATGCATCAATTGTATGAAGCACATTTGTACATATGTTGCCATAAAAATTTTCAAAACATTTTCTTTCTACTTGAGCCTTTGGTATCAACTCCTCTCCATCCCCCCCCCCCACCACTCCGTGAACCCCTGATAAATTATAAATTATTATTATCTTCATACCTTACACCATCCTCAGCCTCCCTTCACCCAGGTTTCTGTTTTTCATCTCCCTGGGGTGGGCAGTATCTGTCGATCCTTGCAATCAGACCTCCTTTTCTTTCCTCTTTTCCCCCACATCCCCCTGACCTTCATGGCATCTCTACTCCCAGACTATTCCTGGTGTGTGTGTGTAGGGGGGGGG
>PVJH01010903.1:0-71443 GCA_004026705.1 Nesogale talazaci
ACTTTCTGATATTTGGTTTTACTTTCTTGACCTTCCTATTGATCATTTGAATACTCCATTTATATAGTCTCCAATTTATCTTTCCCAAGAGATATTACCCCAAAGTGTACTTTTTCTGACTCCCTTTTGTTTTCTTATTATTTACATGGACTATTTTTCCATTTTTAAATTTCAGCTTCTTTCTATCTTTGAGTCTAAGGTATACCTCTTGCAGATATCATATAGTTGGACTGTGTATTTTGTTTTTGGTGTTTTCCTAACCCATCTGTCACTTTTGATTGCAATACTTTGTCAATTTACATTCACTGTAATAGCCAATGAAAGGGATTGACTGCTGCTCTTTTGTTTTTGTCCTTTCCTTTTGCTACTGCCAGCTTCTGTGCTTTGCTGGTTCAGTGCAGTGAGCATTTCAGCTCCTTCTGCTCCCCTGAGTGTTGGCCTTTAGATATTTCCTTATTGGCTGCCATGGCGATTCAAGTCAGCAGCTTGTATTTGTCACACGCTAGAGTAAGTTGGTGCAGGTATGCTCAGCAATATACCAAAAAATCAATCTAACTCTTCCATTTCTCTTTTCCCCAGGCTGCACTTGTAATCACTTCGTTTTTATGTGCTATGAGCCTCACAGCATAATTTTATCCTCTCTTGAAGAGCAAAGTTTATTTATCAAAAGAGAAAAATTATGACGTAAAATCTAGGATGTCAAGTCAGTAATAACTTATTGATCAGCAATATGAGTTTAGTTGAGATCTGATTTTATCAAATATAAACTATGAATTCAATTATATCCTCAAAAATCAGAGACTGAAACTCACCCTTCATCTTTTTTTTAACCTTTCCTTTATTATAATGGGATTAAACAAAATCTTCTTTAAACTTTAATCTTTGAAATTTAAGTCACTCTTGGCTAAGCAAATGTCACACCTTTTATTTATGTTTACAGAATTTCCCGTTGCTAGGTCCTTTACAGTTGTACCTGAAGCAAAAAAGAGGAGTGGTTGATAATCTCTTTCTTACTTTTAGTGGATTGTTTTCTTCATAAACTCCTCTTAAAAACACAGTCGTATTAGGTACCAAAAACCATTTAAAAATCAGAATACATCTAATAATAAACACAAAACCTATGGTTTATGATCTCTTTGAAATTTTGAAGAATGGGAACTAAATTTTAGTTTGTTGAGGATCTAGAGCAAAGATACTCTCCTTAGAATATTCCAGGAACTGACCAAATATGGACTTGCTCTGCTGTTTCATAGTAGAATCCAAACTTTAAAAAGTGATTATTATTATTATTTTTTGTTTTGTGGCATTACTGCCCTTTGGTGGTGGGAGTAGGAGGTCCAGCCTTGCTGCTGGATGAAAAAGTGATTATTTTCCTTATTGCTTTATCTTTTGTTTTACATATAGGCTTCTTTTTGTTGATAAACTTCCAGGCTAGGACAACAAGCATATGTTTTGGGCAAATATATTTTTAAATTGGATTATTTTAAAACTTGTATGCAGCATAATAAAATATCTTGCCATAAAAAGTATGTTCATCCAATTCACTGTGACTTTTCAATTGCTAAACTAAGAGCAGAAGAGAGGCACAGTGGGGCAGAGCCCTGGTGGTGCAGTGGTTGAGTGCAGAACTGCAGCCCATTGGCTTGGCGGTTCAAATCTAGCAGCAGCTCTCTGGAAGCAAGGCTGGGTAGCTCCCATGATCACCAAAGGGCAGCGATGCTCTCCCTCAAAAGAGAGTCATATCTACGACAAGCCATACTTATAGAAATAAATAAATAAACTGCATTTATTTATCACTTTAAGACTTCAAGTAAAGAAAACACGAATAGCTGTAGAAAGAATGTGAATATCACAATTTTGCTTTAAACCATTATTCAAAGTAGTCATTATGAGTCTCTGGCAGAAAGACTATTGTATGATAGTCTTATACATTAGAAGTTCAATATATTGTCAGAACTCTGGCTATTGTAATTTAACAAAACATTATAAAGCTAGATGCTAAGAGCTACTTACATGATTTTTATAGGTATCTGTATTTAATACAATCTACATGGACACTCTCCTGTAACCATAGAATTACTAAATGCACTCATTATAAAGTATATAGATAATAAAGTTTGACCTTTAACTCAGAATACTGTATTCTGTATACTGTATACTGGTATACAATTCTATAATAATGTGTTTTATAACTTAAACTATTTTATCTCATTAATAGAATAAGGAAAGTTGTAATTCCTTTACAGAATTTCAAGATAGTTAAAACATTGGAGGAAATAGGATTATCCTTAAGAATATTGATACCTAATAGACATTAGTTATATTAGGAAAATCAATAGGGTCCTTCATTCATTCATCCACTAAATATTTTAATCAGGGTCTACTTTGGGTTTAGGGAGCTGTTGTGCAAACTGGATTGCTAACCACAAGGTCAGAAATTCAAAACTAACATTTTTTTCACTCTATGAGAAAAAAATGAGGCTATTATCTTCTCCTGTAAAAATTTTCCGCCTAGGAAATCCTATATAAGTTTGAGTTATATATATAATGTTATATATTATATATTATAATATATATAATCCTATATGAGTTTGAGTTGATCCTATGGAAGCAGGTTTGCTGTATTTGCTTTGCTTTGTTTTTCTTATGTAAGGTTTTGATCTAATTACACTGGATAAATCATTGTCCAAATGATTAACCAAATAAAACAACAAAGTCCCTGATTTATTGAGATTTATAATTGAGTGTGTCTATTTGTAAACAATTTTCATAGACAAATAAATAAGTCATTAGATGATCATTATTTTTGTTAAAAATTAGGTTTTGAAGGCTGAAGCCTGGTGGCTTAGTGGTTGTGTGCAGGACTGCAGCCCACAAGGTTGACAGTTCAAATCCAGCAGCAGCTCTCCAGGAGCAAGACGGGGCTTCCTACTCCTAATAGGGTAGTGATGCCAAAAAAATTAGGTTTTGATCTACTTAAAGGAGTGCAGAGTGAATAGAGTAGAATATTTTATTTTGTTTTAATTGGGAATATTTTCTTTTAAATCACAAAGGGATTATTTATGGCAGGGAAAAATTTTAATAGCTATCTGAAGAAAATGAATTTGTGCTTGCTTAATACTCACTTGTGCTTGGTTGGAAAGACAAAGATGCCACTGGGTCTGAAATACAAGATAAAGGCAAAAAAGATGAAAAATAAAATCGGAGAGATTGTGGGTAGGCAGCATTGAAACATATACAACGGTCCCGTAGGCTAAAGATTTTGTGCTTTTATTTTTTTAGTGAAAACCTTAGCAGTGGAGTAATGTGATGTCATTTAAATGTTAAATAGAATTCTTGCTGTTTCTGAATACTAAAAAAGGATGAATATTAAAATCCAAGAGGCTGTTTTAGCGATGAAAGTGCTATGTGATTTTGTCTTAGGTCAAAGTAGTAGCAGAGAGAGTGACAAAAGTGATTGTATTGGGGTATATTTTTTACAAAATGGAGTCCAGAATTACTCTTATAATTTTGGTTTTGAGTAATTGTATGATTGGAGATTTACACACTGATAGGACAAATGGGAAGAGCACATTTTAGAAGAGAAACAAATAATTTTATTTTATACACTCAAACATTGTGCTCCACTACTTGCCCTTCAGTTTGTCACATGTCTTACTATACTGCTGCCTTCTTAAGGTAGAGTTGTCTTTGTAACATGTGTGGAGTAAAACTCTGGCACTTTCATTTGCCAGCGTGGCACAACTCTAGAGAAGAAACAAATGAAAACACCCATTAATCATTGGAATGTGTGATGTTCAAACTCTGAATCAAGGATAATTAGAAGTCACTAAGTATAAAACATGATTGCACGAAGATCAATATCCTAGTCATTAGTGAGTTGAATTCACTTGTCTATCATTTTATTATGCCGTATAGCTTGTGTGCTACTGTGATGCTTAAAGATATGACACCAATATTTTAAAAACCAGCAGGATCACACATGGTGAACAGGCTTCAATGGAACTTCAAGACTAAGAATAGCCATTTCAGGAATAGAGCATTAAGAATGGATGGCCCAGAGGAATCAGACCAAGCTTCCCCGAAGGCACTGGGTAAAAACAAGACTCTAGGCATTAGCAGAAAACCAATTGAGATAGTTCAACAAACAGATGCAATCCTGGAAGTACTCTTTTGCTTATGTCCAGAGATTTTGAAGACAGCTAGCTAGTCGACTGAGTGGAAGAGAACGATGTGTGTTTCCATTCACAAGCAAGGTGATTTCAAAATAATGGTATACAGACTACTACAATGGAGCAAGAGAAAGATGGAGATGAGCAGAAGGAACACAAAATCAACGGCCCTTGAACATATAGCAAAATTATATCATAGGAAATCGATAAAAAATCCTTTTCACAATAGAATCAAAAAGAGTGAAATATTTGTGAATAAATTTGATTAAAGAAGAATAAGGTTTGTGCACTAAGCACAGTGAAACACTGCTGAAAGAAATAAAAGAAACTTAAATAAATGAAGAGATAAAACATGTCACTTTGTATTTTTGTATGATTTAAAATTTAACCCAAAATATAGAGAGATATATGAGACTTATAATAGCTAAAATATTTTTTTTAAAGAAGTACAGGTGTGGAGGTCTTCAAAAGTCTGATTTCAAAAAAAAAAGTCTGATTTCAAAGGTTGCTACAAATACTAGCAATCAAAACTATGGATGTACTGGCATAAAAGTAGACATAAAAATCAGTGAAATAGAAATACATTCACATTTATAGTCAAGTGATTTTGGATAACGTTGTGAATATAATTCTTCTTAAAAACTTTATGTAAGACTTTTTTTTTAGTCTCATAACAATTGGACTTCTGTACAGAAAAAAATTTACACTCCTGTGGTAGTTATATAACCGTTTGTCAGTATGAAAGGAGTAAGAGCAAGGGGTGAAGGCTAGCCAGTCAGTCAGTTCATAGCCAGTGAGGCCTCTGTGTGGGCATGGTCTTCTCCTGAGGATTCTGGGAACTTCTGTATTTCTCCTTGGAGGCAGGAGACATGGACACACTCTCTCCCTGCTCACTCCCTGCGAGACATCACTGCTGAGGAGACACATGGAGAGAGGCTGATGGAGCCAGAGCTCTGGAGCTGGAATAACCACACGGAGACCCCTGCTAGCGCTGTGATGCTTACCCTACCACTGGACCCACAAGACCTTTTGCCCACCTGCCTGTGATCTTCCTGCATTCAGCATCGTTGCATGTATTTCATCGGTCTGAAGAGGGCCTTATAGGTTGGTACCAGACCTATGGGCTAACATCAGATTTATGAACTTGATCTGGTTTGGGTTGGGATTCTTTCTTAATGTACAATTACTCTTTATATAAAGCTCTCTCTTGTGCACATATGAGTGTCTATGGATTTGTTTTTCTTGTCTACCTGACCTAATACAACTCCATACGTCACTTAGTACACAAAAGCAACTAAAATGTATCATCGTTCCAAATGTAGATGTTAAGACTTTAAGAGTTCTAGAATAAGTTTTATGTTTGGTGTGTATTTCTTAGTTGTCACACGAGAGAGAGATTGAACGTCATTGAAATCAAAATCCTTTGTTCTTTCAATGGTATTATTAGAAAAATAAGAAGACAATTAGGGAATATTTATACATCACATATGTATATATACATTACCTTTATCCGGAGTATAGAAATAGTTCTTACAGCTATATAATTTGAAGATATACTACTAAATTCTAAAGTTGGCCAATATAATTGGATAGTAATTCCTTGAAGATAGACTTAGGATGGCAAGTAATCATATAAAATATGCTCAACATTGGGCTGAGCCCCAGTGGCATAAGTGGTTGAGTGCGGGACTGCGGCCCATGGGCTTGGCGGTTCGAATCCAGAGGCGGCTCTCAGGAGCAAGGCTGGGTAGCTCCCACGACCACCAGAGAGCAGTGATGCCAAAAAAGCACTCAACATCAATTAAGTATTTAAAATTTAACAGTATAAAAAGATTCAAATTTACTGAATAGCTAAAATGGTAAAAGATAGAGACAATGTGGAGAAAATATCAGCCTAAAATATATTAAGGACATATTTCACCTTTCATCTTTAAATGACATACTAAGCATTTACCACATATTTCTTGAAAATGCCATATATAGATGTTTATTATATTCAAACTGGTAATAGTGTAAATATGCATCAACAAGTGAACAGATGATATATTTTGGCATATGCATATAATAGAAAACTATTTAGCAATAAAAAGAAAAAGTTATTGGCATCTGTCACCATAGTAGTGAAAAACACATGGTCTAATGTTAGTTTTAGTCTTGGCTTCTGTCCTTGTAGAGCTTTGTTAAATAAATCAATCACTTTGATCTCACTTATGCTCTCACTGTATTTTCTTTTTCAAGTAGTTGTAATTAGACTTTGAGTACTCCCATTGAAGAAACATTCAAAATATTGTATAAATGGAGGAAATACTATTACTAAGACCAAACCAAACCCAAACAGAAAACTCTCGTTGCTGTCAATTCTGACTCAGAGGACTGCCGCCACAGGGCTTCGAAAACTCAAAAGCCAGCCTCACTGCCATTGAGACCATTCCAACGCATAGTGACCTGGCAGGGCGGGGTAGGACTGTCCTTGCAGGTTTCTCAGACAGTCATTTTTAAGAGTCGAAGGACTCATCTTTCTGCCAAAGAGTGGCTAGCCTTTCTTCCAAAAGGTGTCTTTTTAATTAGCAGTTCAATGTGTAACCATAAAGCCATCAGAAATCCATAGGGTTTCCAAGGCTATAAATCTTTATGAAAGGAGACAGGTCAGATTTTGTTGGCATTAGTTTGTTTCCAATAGCTTTCCCTCTCACTGTGCACTTTTATAAGAACATGACCATTGATAATTAAGTTAACTGGACACAGAATTAGGGAAACAAAGCAGATTGCCACACTTGAATCGACTTTGGCTTGTTGAGTGACAGTTTTCCACTCCTAAATCCTTCTCTTTCATGCATCCCCCTTATCTCACTTTCCTCGGTCATTCTAACCCAAAACAAAAGTCACTGCCATGGAGTGATCTCGGATTCCTAGTGACCCCCAGTGGGTTTCTGAGATGGTAACTGCTTTTGGAATCGAAAACCCAGGCTTTCTTCTCCAGAGCAGTGAGTGGTTTTGAACTGCCAACCACGTGGACCGCACCCCAACACATAACCACTACACCACCAGGGCTCCTAAGCTCACTCATTCTATTTACCTTGAAACACCTAGACTGTCTTCCAGTGGATGCCAACAAGTTAGAAATATTAATAAACTGGATGAAAACAAAAAATGGAATTTGAAAAAGAAACCACCTGGAATGAACCAGTAATCACCATTAAATTCAAATTAAAGTCATTGCCAACAAGCTAATTCTGACTTACAGAGACCAATTAGTTACATTTTAAAACAGCCTCATCTGGTTTCCAAGGCAGTAATATTTACTGAAGCAGACTGCCATACCCCCACCCCCACCCCATGTGTTAATGGTTTATGGATTTGAAATACTGGCCTTTCATTTAGCAGGCAAATGCTTTAATCACTGTATCACTCAAACCAAACCAAACTCAGTGTCATCAAGTCGATTCTGACTGGTAGTGACTCTATAGGATAGGATAGAATTGTCTTTGTTTTATTTTCTGAAGTTAACTTTTTATGGGAGTAGGTAGTCCTGAATTTCATTCATGGAGCACATGGAGGTTTCAAACTACTAATCTTGCAGTTTAGCAGTTTATTGTACCACCATGTCTCCTTGAAATAAAGTTAACAAAGAGATATTCTTCACAGTGCCCTTAGGCTAGAGAATTTTCTTGGTAAATTATTATTATTTTGGGGGGGCATCACTGCCCTCTGGGGGTCATGGGAGCTACCAAGCGCTGCTCCAGAGAGCTGCCACTGGATTTGAACCACCAAGCCCGCGGGGCACAGTCCCGCACTCAACCACTTATGCCACCGGGGCTCAGCCAGCAAATTATTTCAAGTTCCCAGAATTCTCATGAGAAAGCCTTACATACAAGGCAGCTCATTGGGCTGTGAACTGATTAACAGTCTAAACTGTACCCCTTCACTCTATTTATCAAGTTAACATGAAATAGTATAACTACCACAATTGGAAAACCCTTGGTAAACTATTAGTGAATGCAATTTCATTGTGTACAAAAGGAAAGTAATTCCTGTAAGCACGAAGTCATGTGTTTCTTTAACAAAATGGGAAAAAAATGACCAACTTGAAGCGACCCAAGGTAAACCAAGAACTTTTCAATAAAAAAAGGAGGCTTTACACTACATGAACTCAAAACAGATTGGTACAATGATGGACACATAGACCATTGGAACAGGAGAGAAAACACTAATAAAAGCATCCACTTACAGGCAACTGATTTTTGGTAAAAGACTCCCAAAAATTAAATGGGAAATGGACACTCTCTTTAACAAATGATGGCGTAAAAATTGGATTTCCACTTATCAAAGAATGAAACAAAGCCCATTCCTCATCCCATGTACAAAAATAAAGTCAAGATGAATTTGAGGTTTAAGTGTAAACTCCAGTGCCATAAGAATAATAAATTAGAACTCTGGGACAAATTTAAGGACTCTATTTCAGGGCACAGACAGACAACAAATATAATCAGGAAAGCGCACACTTCAGAAGACTAAATAGATGAATAGGGACTATTAAAACTCTAATGCTCATCAAAAGACTTCATCAAAAGAATAAAATGAGAGTCTACAGATTGGGGGAAAAATCTTAATGAATAAAGGGAATAAGGGACTAATTACTAAAATCTTTAGAATTCTACAACCCCTAAATTAGAAAAAGACCAAAACAAATAGTTCAATTAAAAGGTTAGCAAAGGGCATGAAAAGACAATTCATACAGAACATCGCTCCAACAAACAAACACATTTGAAACATTTTCATTCACTAGCCAATTGGATGATGCAAATAGCACTGAAGTGGGTGGTGGTGGGGGTGTTGGTGTAGGCCCTGGTATGTTCCTAATTGGATGTTTGGACCTAGTTTTTATCTAGCCCTTGGTGACCCAGACTGGGTGCTATGGGACTAGACTGGGACTAGACTTTGTCCTTTTCAACTGCATAACATTTTCCATAGACCACACTAGAATGCAATATAGAAACCCCACTAGGTGAAATGAGTTTTACTTCAAAATCACCTGCATCAGATCTAAGAAAGCTCATAATCCTCTTGATTTAAGATTTAACCATGCTAGTGTGAGAAGAAGCATGTGACTGCTAATCCAAGATTATGGGATAGTCAGATGTTGGGCTAAGAGTGCCCAAGGAATGGTGGCCAGGAACTACCATATGTTTACTGCTCTCATGCTTTCCTTGCTTTTTTGTACTATGTTTTAACCTGGTAGATATGGTTCTGTCTTTGTGAATGTTATCGAAAATTTAGCTCTATAACTAACTCCTATTGTTTACATAAATAATGCACAGTCATTTAAGAATTTAATTTGTCCCACACAGAAGAAGCACAACAGTCAGGGTGGCCACAGGGTGGTGAAAGGTCTAGGCAATAGACATCAAACGGGGGGAAAAACATATCACTGTGTGCACACATCCCAAAGTGCCCACTCAAGATATGTGGGAGCATGATCAAGAGTGGTGAAGAAAGCAGATGGTGCCCAGCTATAAAAAGATATAACATCTGGGGTCTTAAAGGCTTGAGCATAAACAAGCAGCCATCTAGCTAAGAAGCAACAAAACCCACCATAAAAGAAGTTCACTTGCCTGTGCGATCATGAGGTGCTGAAACAATCAGGTATCAGACATCAAAGAACAAATACCAAAATCAATGGACCAATTGACTCCCGATATCACTGAAGACAAATGGATACAGTGGCAAACAGAATAGAAGAAACTATGGTGTCTAGCTAACAAATGATTGAATGTCTGGAGTCTCAAAGACTTGAAGATAACCGAGTTGCCATTCATCACAGAAACAGCAAAGCCCACATGGAAGAAGCACACCAGGATGTGTTATCAAGAAGGGCTGAAGGGAGCAGGTATCAAGCATCAAAGAACAAAAATCACATCATTACGAATGAGGGGAAGAGTGGGGTGGGGACCTAAGGCCCACTGAGGAGTCATAGGGAGAAGACAGACCAGTCAAGGTGCAGCCCGGCAGTGATGATGCATACACATTTCCTCTAGTTCCTGAAACCTTCCGTCCCTCCAAACAGCATGGTACCAACTCTACCTTACAAATCCAGTTGGACTGGAGAAGGTACACTGGTGGAGAGGGGAGCTGGAGATATGGGGAAACCAGGATGGGTGAGCCCTTTCGGGCCAGTGGTTAGATTGGAGCTGATGGAGGGGTAGTGAGAAGATGGAGTAGAGAGATGGAACCAACTGCAAGGATATACACATAGGATCCTATTTGAAGGGTGGGCATCAGGAGTGGGTTGGGGGAGAGGTCGGGCAGTGTAAGATATGTCAGAATAATAATAATTTATAAAGTATTGAGGGTTGGTGGGAAGGAGAGAGTGGGGAAGAGGGGCAGGGATGGAAAAGCCGAAACTAGGGGCTCAAGGGAAAAGGCGGATGATTGGAGAACGATAATAGCAGCGGACATGTGAAGGTACCTGGCACAGTATATTTATTTATGTATTGTGAAAAGCGATGTACGAACCCCCAATAAAATGATTGAATAACACACATACAAAATTTAATTTGCATAAATCAAAATTTTATTTACCTGCAGTCTGAAATCAGCCCATACATGTATCATTTCCTATTCTCAACAGTATGTTGAGTTCTATACCATTAGCTAAGCTAATGACACTATCAGTAGAATGACCTTATGCCCCAAGAGGGTGATTTATAACATTCTCGATTATAAAATGATAATGATGTTTCTAAAGTGAACCCAAGACATGTAAAAAAGTAAATATATGAATGAATTTTGGACTCGAACTTAATGGTAATATCTGAGCCCCAAGAACGAACAGTTCACAGGCTATAGCCCTGATCAACCTCATGAAGAGATCACTGAAGATATGGGTGCTATAGCAAAGTGTGGCAAAGAAACTAGATGGTAACCTGCTATCAGAAAGTATAGCATCTGCAGCCTTCCAGGTTTGTTTCAAAACAAGCAGCTATCCAAGTGAAGCATCAACGAAGTCCACATGGAAGTTGCACACCAACCTGTGTGAATTGAGGGCTGTAAATATCAAAATCCAAATCTTAAAGAGGGAATGATATCTGAGCTTAAATCAGGAACACGCAGATGCATCACCTTGTAGATGAAATTATTTTATCATGAAAAACCATCAAAACAAATAACTAAAATGAAAGAAAATACTAGGGTGAGAAGTGAAAAAAGTAATTACTATGTTAATACCCGGCACATGTGACAGCTCACTGTGGGGGTGTCAATTCTGAGTTATAGAGACCCTGTGGACAGAGTAGAATCGCCCTTGTGGTTCTCAGAAGCTGTAAAGCATTACAGAAGCCTCCTGCTTCCTCCACGGAGTGACTTGTGGGTTCTAACAGTTGATCTTGTGGTTAGCAGCTCAACGCATGGTCCACCATGACACCACATATCCAACATTGGCACAAATCAGAAGCATGTAATTCATATAATAAAAAAAAGAAAAAAACACTTTTTTTAGTAGTAAGATATAAATTATTGCTTTACAAATGAGCCAAAGATGACTTCTGTGTATTGCCCTAAATCGTTAGTCTTCCCAAATTTCCTGTGGCATTGAGCTCAAGTTTGCACATATATAATTTAAAAATGATCCAATGGGCACATACGATATTTTTGATGTCATTGCACAGCTCATCAAATCTTCTATCATTCATGTTCAATAAGGATATACTCAAGGTCATATTTTGGCTGATGTGGACTTGTTTTAGTTTTCTTTAACTTCAACTTGAGCATGCTAATTTCTGAGCAGTGGGCAGTCCATTCATTTTTCGTAGCCTTTTCTTAGTCTGGAAGCTCTCCTGAAACCTGCATCCTTTGGGTGAACCTGGTGGCATTTGAAATACCAGAACCTTAACTCCCAGTATCAGCCCGGTGTCCAGTAGCAATACAGCAGTGGGTGGTCTCTTTCACATTTGGCCCTGTCCTCATTTTGGCTGCTGATATTGATCTTTTCCACCATCTATTCCAACAGAAGTATTCAATTCGATTCCATCTGGAGAAGTTCATGTGTGTTATTGCCATTTGTGTTGTTGAAAAAAAGATTATCTATGATAAAGAAGTTATTGGTCTTGCAAAGTCTATTAGGAGATCTTCAGCCTTGTAACTACCACCAGGGCCACATCTTTCAACTACCTTCTTATTTGTTTCCAGTTTTTGCATTCCTAGTCCATAATAATTCTGATAATTAATAATCCATCTAGATTGAATGTTTGATGTATTTCAGACTGAAGAAGTTGCTAAAGTCCTGCTTCTGAATCATTCACTAAAGTGGTTGGGGTATAAATAATATTTGTACTGTCTGTATTTCCTGGTATGACTATAGATGTCATCCTAGCACAGACAGAATTGTACTTTCAGATTTATTTAAAAATATTCCTTCTGATAATGAATGTTATGCCATTATGCTCTATTTTTTCATTCCCAATATAATAAACCATATAATATTACTGTCTAATTCAAGATGGTCAATACCAGACCATTTTTATGCACTAATTCCTCCGGTTTCAATCTTTTTTCATTCTATGCCACTCTTGATGACTTTCAAATTTCCTAGAATCACGCTTCCTACATTCCAAGGTCAAACAATTAATACATTTCATAAGCTGTTTCTTCTCAGTTTTCCTCCACGTCCATCAGCAAATGAACGTCTTGAAGACTCTCTTCCATCCATGTCATTCTGGTGGATTCTGCTTTCAGAAGACACCTCTTCCCCAGTCATAGTTGCATAGGAGCATCTCCTAACCTGAAGGGATGATCTTTTGGTACTAAAATGTCTGACAGTATTCTGCTGCTGTGTATGAATTTTAAGTACTTGATAATATTCAACTGCTATTTAAGGTTTTCAGTGGCTAATTTCTGAGAAGTTGATAGGCTATTTCTTCTTCATAGTCAGTTCTTAGTCTGGAAGTACAGCTAAAACTTGTACACTTTGAGGGACACTGGTAGCATTTCAAATACCATCACACCAACACACAAGCTACCATAGTTTGCACAAGATAATGATAACTGACCAAGAAGTGATATTACTCTGAGGGAGAAGTGGTAACTGAAAGACAAATGATACTATCCTGAGGTAATCCAAAATATAAGAAAAGTTAAATGTGCAGTATAGGAAAAAATAAAACTAGCGAACACTAGTAAAATAGTTAAACATTAAGGAATATGCTTAGGATGCATGTATGGAAGTAGTTCTTTGACCAAGACTGGAGGGCTTATCATTCCTATTTCTCCCCTATTTTCCATCTTTTTTTGATATATAATTTTATATAGTTTAATTGGAATATGGTTAGTACATGTCAATAGTTCAATTATATTAAAAATTCTACAACCATCAATACCATCAGAACATTTATTCCCTCTTGTATTTTCTATTAACTCCCCATTTCCCTCCAATATCCTCCAGTAAAACTCTAATCTAGTTACTGTTTCTATAGCCTCACCTATCCCAAACTTCATATACTGGAAAACATACCAAAGATGAAAAAAAGAGCAACAAAAATAACAAAATAAACCAGAGGAAAAAACCCTAATCAAGAAAAAAATGGTGGGGGAGGGGAGTATTAACAACTAGAGCAAATTTAAAATAAGTCAAAAGGGGGTTATCAAATGATCAAGTATCACATTTTAGCCTAATTATATCTGACATGATCATGTTTATGTTTTCTGTCTAATAGCAAGGTTATTCACAATCCTCAACTATGATCAGAGGGGATTAATCAAAAACCTGATCCATGTCAGAACCTTACAAATGGATTTGGGGTTCCAACTGTCATCCATTGCCTTCTGAAAATTGAGTGTTCACAATTTAAGTTCTGATACTAGTCACTCCCTCAGATTTGGATTTTACTATTTATCATCCTTGGATCACACAGGCTGGTGTTCTTCTTCTACATGAACTGAGTTGAGACCCCACTCAGATGACTGCTTGCTTGAAGACAAACCCTTTAGAGGGCAGCAGTGAAGCTGCAGCTCGGGGAGAGGCACACGTCTGATCAGAGCACACTGGAGCTAATGCAGCTAGACAAGAGAAAGTGGAGCATACCCTGGTCCACCAAGCCTTGAGGACGATGCCTCCCCTCAGAGCAGTCAGTCCATAGAGAGGACCATATAACTGGCTCCACTATGAGACACGACATCCTTCGCTGACCCATGTTCCTACAGGGTACAGCACTGTAGAGGCTGTTGAAATTGTGCCTTGTCTGATCCCACCACACTGAGGCAAAATACCAAGGGCATGCAGCAGGGCACGGGGTAGGAAGGGGTGGGAGTGGGGTAGCAAGCAGAGCCGGGGGGCCACGGAGTGGCACCCCATCAGACTCCACCAGAAAACACTCTTAAAAAGTCAACAAACAGACCTTGAAATATTTACGGGTTTTTCTTTCTTTTGTTGTCATCATTGTTTTTTTTTGTTTTTGTTTTCTTTTGTCACTTTGTTTTGCTGGGTCTTGTTTTTTGTGCATATTATTATCTCTGCAGGTCTATCAAGATAAGATAGGCTGGAGGAACAGTCTGGAGGAGAAAACAGTGGGACTGATGGTTCCGGGGTGGTGGCTGCGGGGGGTGGGGGGGGGGTGGGGGGGGGGGAGGGTTGGTAAGGGAAAGGAGATGGTATTGACCAACCTAGAGAAAAGGGAACAAGTGATCCAAATTCAGTGGCAAGAAATCTGGGAGGTATTGATCAAGGACAATCTAACCGAGAGAAATTATGAAACCCAAGGAAGGTTGATCATGTTGTGGGACAAGAGAAAAGTAAAAAGAGATAGATGAAAGAACTAAGCGGCAAAGGACATTTATAGAGCTATAAACACTGGCATGTAAATATGTAAATATATATATATATATATGATGGTGAAACAGATCTACATACATATATTTATAGGTTTGGTATTAAGATAACAAATGGATATTGGCCTTCTACTCAAGTATTCCGTCAATGCAAGAACACTTGGTTCTCTTAAATTGGCATTCCATGATGTTCGCCTTCCCTACACAATCACTTAAGACAAATGTGTGCATGAACAGATGTGGTGAAGAAAGCTGATGATACCAGCTATCCAAAGATATAGTGTCTGGGGTTTTAAAGAATTGAAGGCAAACAAGCAGTCATCTAGCTCAGAAGCAAGAAAGCCATATGGAAGAAGCACTCTAGCCTGTGTGGCCATGAGGTGTTGAAGCGATCAGATATCAGGCTTTAGGTTGTTGTTTTTTTCCTCAAACATCACTAATCCTTGAGTTGCCCTGTTTTTTTTCTGTAGCTTTTGAGCATTTTCTGTCATGATTTTATTCAATTCCGATTTTTTTTCTATTTTTCAGGAAGGCTTCCTAATTTCTGATTCATGGAAGGTACTCTTTCTTATTTCTAACCCTACTGTAGATTTTCAAAATTTAAAATATGCTTTTATGCAGTTTTGCACAATTTTAACACGATGAGAAATAAGCATTTTCTTCTGAATTCTAAGTCTTCTCACATGTTAGAATATTGCTTTCATTATGAGCAATATATTTCTGAATAAGTACATCTACCAATTCTAATAGTCCTGTTATAATTATAATCATTTTGAAGTAATAGGTCTCCAAATGCTTCAATTATAAAAATATTGAAATCTTGGATTGTTTTGATACAAACACTAAGAATGAATTAGGAAAGCACATCAGCCATCACATAATGAGAACAAGAGAAAATTCCTCACATTTTTCTTTTGTTGCCTTCAGATGAATCCCCTGAATGACATTTTAATGAAAGTGATACTCTGGTTTACAAAAATATTTCAACATTGATCTTTCAACGTCCTCAATTGCTTTCTTATTTACAATTTGATATTAAGCATGTACAGAGTCATCAGTGACAACAGAGAGTGAGCACATAGTTCAGAGAGGATAAGAAAAATGAAACTTTAGCTTTGTCTTAACTGTGTTTTTCTGTTTTATTCATATAGAATGAAAATGGTGGCATATGCGATGAGAGTGCCAGGCACTTCTGTTTTTGTAATTGTGATATACATATCAAAATATGCTAATGCAATGATTTCTACACATACAAATCAGTAACATTGATTATACTTATGTAATTGCAAATATAATATAATATTAATAATATTTTTAATATTATGGTTAATATGAATAATACTACTACTAACATTATTGTTATTCAAATCATTCCACCACAAGTAACAAACTTAATATCCTAAAAAGAATCCAGGGCCTCATCTTTTACCAATCATTCTGTTTTTTTTGCTTATTTCATATGAGTTCATACAAACTTTAAGAATGAATTAGAAAAGTATCTCGAACATCACCTTTTTTGAGATTAATTACTCAGATTAATTGCCATTTTCAAGGTTTAATCATTTAGTGGCATGTATGAGAATGCCACTTCTCTTTAGATTAAGTAATTTTTCATCTTAGGTATATACTATGAAGAGATGTGATGCATTGGACACCAATAATGGAAGATATGAGCTGTGGGAGGACATTAAGAACTGTATTTATTGATGGACTATATGGTCTTTGGGTCTCCACTCCATTCCCCACCTCCCATTCACATTGATAAGATTTTTTTTCTGGGTCTTTGATGCCTGATACCTGATCCCATTGATAGCTTGTGATCACACAGGCTGGTGTGCTTTTTCCAGTGGACTTTGTTGCTTCTGAACCAGATGACCTCTTGCTTATCTTCAAGCATGTAAGACCCCAGATACTATATCTTTTGATAGTTGGGCAATAACAGCTTTCTTGACTACATTTCCTATGCACCCATTTTGTCTTCAGCGATAGAGTCAGGAAGGTAAGCATCATAGAATGCCCAGTTCTTAGAGCAAAGTGCTCTTGTGTTGAGGGAGAACTTGAATAGCGACCCAATGCCCATCTGCTACCTTAGAACTTAGCATATAAATATAAGTGCATAGATCTATTTTTATATCATTATACATATTTACATGCCTTATTGGACATCCCCTTACAGAAGGGTCACAAGGAAAAGACCAGGGTACAATATAGCACTGATGAAATATACAACTTTCCTCTGGTCCTTAATATTCTCTCCCCATTATCATGACCTCAATTCTACCCACAAAACTGACTAGATCAGAGCATGTACACTACTACAGATAACAGCTCATAACACAAGGAGTCCAGGACAGAGCAACCCCTCAGGACCAATAATGAGAATAGGGATACCAGGAGGATAAGAGGAAGGTGAGGGGAGAAAGGGGGAAATGATCATGGTGATCTGCATATAACCTTTTCCTAGGGGAATGGAAAACAGAAAAGTGGGTGAAGGGAGACAGCGGTTTATGTAAGGCATGGGGTAAAAAATGGAAAACTATCAAGGATTCATGAGGGAGGGAGCAGGGAGAGGAGGAAGGGAGAGTTGATTTCAAGGGCTCAAGTAGAAAGAAAAAAAATTGAAAATGATGATGGCAACATATGTACAAATGTGCTTGACACAATGGATATATGTATGGATTGTGATGAGATCTGTAAGAGCCACCAATAAATATGCTTTTAAAAACAAACAGCATTTATGAAGAAACAAAATATCATTAAAAAGGCATGAAAGAAAAGGTCAAAGTGGATGTCAGCAGTGACTCTGAAACTTATTATGTATCATAAAGTAGCTGAAGCAAATGGAAGAAGTGGCAAAGTCAAAGAGCTGAACAGGTATATCAGGAAGACAAAGCAACTATAATAATGAAATGTGCCAGGACCTAAAGTTGGAAAAGCAAAAAGAAAAGTACATATATGAAAAATTCAAGCCTTGAAAGTTGCAACCTTGAAAATTATAAGGGAAAAATAATGAATGATGGAGGGAGCATCTGAGGAAGATAGAAAGAATGCACAGTCACTGTACCAAAATGTCCTAGTTGACATCCAACCATTTCAGGAGGCAGCATATGAACAAGAACCAATTATGCTAAAGGATGAAGTACAAGCTGCACTGAATGCATCAGCCAACTGAGCAAATGCCAATGGAAATATTTCAATAACTTGGTGAAGCACTGGAAATATTTACTCATCAGTGCCAGAAATTTGGAAGACGGCTAGTTGACTGACTGACTGGAAGAGATCAATAATTTCCCCATCCCACAGAAAGGTGACCCAACAGAATGCTCAATCTGCAGAGCAACATCACGGATAGCAAATGCTGGCAGCATTTTGCTGTAGATTATACAACAAAGTTTGCAGAAGTGCATTGACCAGGAACTGCCAAAGATTCAGACTGGATTCAGAAGACATGGCACATTGCTGATGGCAGATGGATCTTGCCTGAAAGAAGACAATGCCAGAAAGATGGTGCATTTTAATGACTATGCAAAGGCATTTAACTGTGAATCATAACAAGCTATGGAGAACCTTGAAGAGAATGAGCATTCCAGAACACTTCACTCGGTATGAAAATACTGAGAATGAAAACTTGGGGTATCCCAACTCTAAAAAAAATGAAACAAAAAGAAAACATTTCAAACAACTTGCTTCATCGTTCACTGAGAAAATAATTGAAATCAATCAAGGCTCACGGAAGCAGCTATCAAGAGATCAAAAGAAGAGTTGCCTTAGGGAAATCAGCTGCCCAAGACCTTTCTATAGTATTGAAAAGTGTGAAGATTACTCTGAGGGCTAAAGTGTGCCTGACCCAAGTCATGGTATTTTCAATCTCCTCATATGCATATGAAAGTTGAACATTGAATAAAGAAAGCCAAAGAAGTATGGGTGAGCTTGTATTGTGGTACTGGAGAAGAACATTGAATGTTCCATGGACTGTTCTCTTTTGGGAGAAATGACAGACTGTTCTCTTTTGGGAGAAGTATGGCCCGACTGCTCTTTAGAGTCAAGGATGACAAGACTTCATTTTCCATACGTTGAGCATGTTGTCAGGGAGACCAGTCCCTGGGGAAGAACATTATGTTTAGTAAAATAGAAGACCAGTGAAAAAGAGAGAGGCCCTTAAGGATATGGATTGACACCATGAATTCAACAATGGTCTTTGAGAGGAGTTCATCGTTGCTATAAGTAATAAAGATAATTAACTGAAATATTAATTCTGATTACCTGAAATTTTTGTTGATCATAAGAGTAGTACAGAACCAGTTTTTATTTCAACATTTTCACTGGAAAAATAATTCCTACCTAAAAGTGATAGGATTAATATGGGGTGGTAAATACTTAAAGGTTTCAGATTCTGCTTCCTTGTACAGTGTTTTTTATAAACAGTAATTTTTCATCTTTTTAAAAGTTTCCTGATGCTACAAAATTCAATATCCATCCTTTGCCTATATATTGTTCTCTCATCTGGCGGCTGCTTTTCCTTATACTGATGGTGAATTGTTTAACCTTTGAAATCACTTCTTAAAATTCGAGGATGATATTTGCACATGCACTTAGATTTCTCCATAAATAAACTATAAAAGTGTATTCAAAAATATTAGTAAATGTGGAAAAAATAGGTGCTGAGAGCAGTCATATTTTTTTGAGAGCAGTCATATTATTGTTAATTTGGGGGCCATTTAAAATGATTGATTTTCTCTGCAAACATACAACAACCCATTTGCTTCTAAACATTTAAAAACACCAAGCTTAACATTGCCTATCTAATTTTCCACTATATAATGTATGCTTAAAAAAATTCTACTGACCTGGTTTGAGCTTGACTCAAATGGGATAGAAACGAAACCCATGGGAGAAAGTAGCTTTCATTAAGAGCGACAACAAGGAAAGCATAATGGAGCACACTGTAGTGTAGAAATAATTAGGAGATTTGCAGCCAATTAAGATCATTCCGTTCCTTCAAAGACAAAATAGGGCTCCTGACATAAAAACAGAAGGCTGTAAGCCTTCGTTAAAAATCCTGGCCAGGTCCACTGGGAAGGTTCTTATGTTTTCTAGTCTTTTGGAGGAATGGGAGAAAGTATATATCATTCACACTTTACTCCGTATGAAAATAGTGAGAATGAAAACTTGGGATATCCCACCTCTAAAAAAAAAAGAAACAAAAGAAAACATTTCAAACAACTTGCTTCATCGCTCACTGTGAAAATAAATGAAGTCATGTGTCGTTTTCCACAGAAAAAAGTAGGAACAGAAAGCTGTGAGTCTGTCACATAAGCAACATCTGCAAAGCCAGTGCCATTTCAGAGCAGACAGAGGATGCGTGGAATTAGCTCTGGTGGCAGCAGAATGAGATGTGAGGCAGCTGGTCCAGGAAGAATTAATTCACAGAAGGATACTCTGATGCCTTTGTGTAGAGGGGATCATCTGGCAGACTTTCATGGAAAAGGAGGAGAATGAGATTCTTGGAGTATATAGTTGTTTGCTAACTGTGGAAAATACAAAGCTCTCCTGAAGCAATCTTTAACTATCAGTAATTACATATTTGGTTTCATAAAGGCCATGCTAAAATGAGAAGAAAATGGAATTTGTAACAGTTTCAAACTTCACAATATGGGGTGTAAAGGTAATTTAGGAAACCGAGAAAATACATAAGCTGAATCCCCTGTTCTGTCACTGAGGTGTAGCTCTGAGCTCATTATTCATCTCAAGTCCACCATTGTTATGGAATTGTTAAGCACTTGACAAGAGGATCTGGTTTTGTCATTTTTTTTCTTTAGAAAGCGAGCTGAGACTAGGGCAGGCAGAGAGACCAACTGGATCCAGCAGTAGGAGAGCCTGTACACACTAAGGAATGCCCTTATCAAGGGAATGGAGGTAGCATTGATACACAGGAGCTGAAGCTTGAGCTAGAACCCAGCTGTTTAGGGCCCAATAAGCATTTGTTGATTTGGAAATTGTACTCAGAAGTAATTAGTTTTAAGTGATGGAAAACCATGCTCAATTAAAAACAACAAAACTAGTTTTGAATACAGGTTTAGATTTCCAGAAAATTTTTATAGTTAGTACAGAGCATCTTATGTACTTCCCATTCAGTTTCATGTTAGTGACTTATAATAATATTGATACATTTTTATTAACTATATTTCATTCTTCATTCAGATAGCCTAGTACTTTTCCTTGCATCCATTTTCCAGTCCAGGATTCAACCCAGATTCCCCATAATATTTAATTGTCACTTCACCGTAGACTCCTCTTGGTTGTGATCATTGCTCAGACTTCCTTTGTTTTTTTATAAATGTGACAATCTTGAAGCATATGCCAAGAAATCTTGTAGAATGTCCCTAAGTGAGCACTCCCTGATTTGTTTCTCATAACTGAAGTTACATGTTTTATGAGGAAGAGTACAGAGGTAAAATACTATTTCCATTACATGATATCAAATGTACATACTATCAATGTTGATGCTAATCTTGATTCCTTGCTGAAGTACTGTTCCTCAAATGCCTCTTCTGAAAATAATTGCTCCTTCTTTACTTGCATGCCAGTTATTGGATTCATGAATATTTATTTTGTTCATTGACATAAAATATTATATTTATTTTGCTGATAAAATTGTTCCAGGGTATTCTTATGGCTGGATGACAATTGTCCTTCACTGTAGGTTTTGTTGTTGCTTGTTTTGAGCCCTCTATTCCTTTCAAACACTCTAAGATACTCTGAACTCACATTGCACATTTCCTTCCCCAATCCTAGAATTTGCAGTTTCTCAAAAGAGTGATAGTGTATTTTTTTGGAAGCTGAAGGTGCCTGGCTATCAAAAGATATAGAGACTGGGGTCTTAAAGGTTGATGATAAACAAACAACCATCTAACTGAGAAGCAACAAAGCCCATTTGGAAGTAGCACATCAGCCTATGTGATCATGAGGTGTCGAAGGATCAGGTCTCAGGCATCAAAGAACAACAGCAAAAAAATCATATCATTGTGAATGAGGGGGAGTGCTGAGTGGAGACTCAACACTCATTTGTAGGCAGCTAGATATTCCTTTACAGAAGGGTCACTAGGAGGGGAAGAGTCAGACATTATATAGTATAGCACCAATGAAACATACAACTTTCCTCTGTTCTTTAATGCTTCCATACCTCCACTATCAGGACCCCAATTCTACCTTACAAATCCAACTAGACCACAGGATGTATACAGGTACATAAGAACTTGAGACACAGGGAATCTAGAACAGATAAACCTCTTAGGACTAATAGTGAGAGTAGCGATACCAGGAGGGGAAGGGAAAGGTGGGCTAGAAATGGGAAACCAATCACAAACATCTACATATAACCTCCGTTCTGGGGGGCAGACAACAGAAAATTGGGTGAAGGGAGACATTGTACAGTGTAAGACATGATGAAATCACAATAATTTACAAATTATTAAGAGTTCATGAGGGAGGGGGTGAGGAGGGGGGGAATGAGCTGATACCAAGGGCTCAAGTAGAAAGCAAATGTTTTGAGAATGATGGTGGCAACAAATGTACTTGGCACAATGGATGGATGGACTGTGATGAGTTGTACGGGCCCCCAATAAAATGATTTCAAGAAGAAAGAAACAAAAAAAGTCCCAATTGGATTGTTATAGGAACTGTAAGAGACCCCAATAAAATGATCTATGAAAAAAAAAAGACAAGCACCATATCTCATCACCAGTAATGAGTAATGGTCTTGGAAAAAAAGTGGGTTACTTCAGAGCTGCCTTTCAAGCATGGTGTGTTTTGAATTTGCACTCTTTTTGTTGGTTGGTTAGAATCCGAGGCACTAATTTCAGTTACCCTTCTCATTCCCAAATTTGCTGAACTGAGCTGAACTCTAAGTCCAGATACTTTCTCCATTTTTTCAATGGTCCATAGTCTGTGTTTGAGCACAAGTGCATGCATTTTGTTGACATTTCTGTCCATATTGGAAGTTGAAGGGTGTCCAGAACAAGGTTGGTCATCAATTGACATTTCACCTTCTTTGAAATGAGAAAACCACTTGTATGCTTGAATTTTCCCCATAGAATTATCCTTGTAAGTTGTGTTCAACATCACAACAATTTCTGCAGCACTTTTTTCCTGAGCAGAAAACAAAATTTAACAGCCACATGCTGTTAAATTGGCCATCATAAAAAAAAAAAACAAGGTTTGAGCAAAAATGCTTTTATGGAAAAATTCACTGTGACCACAGAGAACCTTCTCAGGCGATGTCACTGGGTGCCCTAACTCAGAGGGAATTGCTCTATGCTTGTCTAGTGGGAAAAATGCACACAATGAAAGTTCTGCCCCGTGGAGAGTTTTCCTGTTTTATAGGTATGGGGTACCCCCATTTGCATAATTTGGACCACATGTAAATATGGAGAGAATGAAAATACTTACACCTGGGCTAATAAATAGCACAATAATAAATTGTGAAACAGAAGTCGTCAAATATTTCACCTTACATTTTCAAGTAGCAATCAAGAAATAAAATGCATCGGTTAAATCTGTTTCCAATCACCGCCAAACAATAGTCTTTTCAGTTACTTCATAAGTATTTGCAAGCTGGACAATGAAAAAGGAAGACAGAAAAATCATGATATGTTTAAATTGTGATCTTAAGACTATATTGCATATATTGGCTATCAGAAGAATTAACAAATCCATTTTAGATGTGGGATGGCAAAAATTTGTCCATTAACTTTAGACAGGAAATACCAATCACTAGAAAGGGATATCATAATTGGTAATGAAGAAGGTAGCTAAAATGAGTGAAATTCTCAATGAAATAGATTGGCATAATAATAGTTAACTCAAACATGAAGATGATGTGGAAAGGGAAGTATTTTGTTCTGTTATACAAAAGGGTAAAATTAATCGGAGTTGAATACAACTGCAGCAGCACATTTTAATACAGAAATTCTTATTTCATATGTATTAGTTATATATAACGTGGAATTTATTACCATATGAATCCTGCTAACCACTTCCATTTGTTTATCTGTAACAAACTTCTCCAACAGTGAGATCCTGACTTCACCATGCACAATCCACTATTACCTGATCCATCCAAGTGTGAACAGACAAAAGTAAGTTGTAAAGTATTTCTGCAATCTTTATTGAACCTTTATTAAACAAAAATATCAAGATGGGAGGCTCATTTTCCCCAACATATCTAGGTGTACACAATTCTGTAGGTACTGTTTTCCATCTCTATAATACTTTTCTCTAACCTAACTTCCTGAGTGGGTTTCTGTCCTGTTAATATAACAAGTCCCCTTGAAAGCACTGCTTTGATGGACACCATTTTGTGATAACATCATAATGAAAATAACACAAGTGTACACTAAGAGAATTTGTTTGCAGACATACATTAAAACACTTTTTAATAGAACTGTGCATCTATTAACTGGAACTTCATAGAAATATATTTGGATATTGATTTATATGACAATATCAAAATTGTTGATTTGTACCCCTGGGGGAAAGAACTTTATCAATAAAACATCGTAGACTATTTCCTTGCCTTTCGATTTACAAAATCCACTTTCCCCCAAGCCACTGATAATTTCAAAGTATCAATTTATTATGGGGGGGGGAGGGGAGAAAGACCAAGCTTCCACAAAAATCCTAGTTCTCTTCTGTCCTGTATAAGGTCACTATGAGTTGGAATTGACTTTATAAAAGTGAGCTTCTATAGGGGAATCAGCTTAAGGAGGTGTCTTAGGTTGGGTTCCCTAGAGAAGCAAAACCAGTGATGCTTACATCCATACTTGCATGCATAAATTGTATACATGGAATTTATATGAGAAAACCATTCACAAGTTTGTAGAAGATCAAGTTTGGGGAGGTTCCAGGTCAATGGGTCATATGGTGGGTTGAAGTCTTCTGAACCCTGTCAATGCAGGGGCTAATGATTAGCAGAAAGACTGCAGGTTGGTGGCTGAAAAGTTGAAGTTCAAGATCAGCAGGCCAGATGACCGGATCCTACATTCAATAGGCAATATGGTAGGCTGTTGGGTCAAGTCCAAAGAATTGGAGGTTGTTGAGTCAATGAAGGATTCAGAACAAGCATTACGGGGAGGAAAAAAAAGGTTTTCAGCAGAAACCACTTATATTGGAAGCAGATCATATATCCGAGGAAACTTCTTTTCAATTTCTTAAGGCTGTGATCTGAGCAAGGGAGTTACATCCCATCCTAATTTTCTTTTTTGTGTTGTTTTTTTGGAGGGGCATCACTGCCTTCTGGTGGGGGGAGTAGGAGATCCAGCCTTGCTGCTGGATTTGAACCTCCAACCCAGTGGGCCGCAGTCCCTCGCACAACCACTACGCCACCGGGATTCAGCCCCCCCTAACTTTCTTATAGCAAGTTGATTTTTCATAACAGGTCTCTTTTTGGAGTTGTTCACATTGTGTTAGATCACATTATGGGCGATTGTTGTTGTATTGAGGTGCTGAAACAGTCAGTTCAAAACTGGAGCAACCTTATACACAACTGAACAAATCACTGCTTGATCCTGCACCACCCCACCATTATTCTTTTGTGTGAACCCATTGTTGCAGCATGGTGAACCCATTGTTGCAGCATGGTGAACCCATTGTTGCAGCATGGTGAACCCATTGCTGCAGCATGGTGTCAATCCAGTTCCTTGAGGGCCACCTTCCTCTCTTTTGTTCCCCCTCTACTGAACATGCTGTCCTTCTCCAGGGATTGTCCTCTCCTAAAAACGTGTTCAAAGTATGAAAGACAAAGACTCACCAGGCTTGCCTCCAAAAAACAGTCTGATCATATTTCTTCCAAGACAGATTGGTTTGTCCCTTTAGCAGTCCATGGTGTCTTCAATATTCTCAGTACAATAATGCAAATTCACTCATACATCTTTAAGCTACTTTATTCAATGTCCGACTTTCTGCATATGAGGCAATGGAAAATATCATGGCTTGGGTAAGGTTCACCACAGTCCTCAAAGTGACATCCTTGTTTTTCAATACTCTAACAAGGTCTTGTTCAACAGCTTTATCTAATGCAATTCTTTTGAACTGCTTCCATGAACATTGATTGTATATCCAAGGAGACAAAATCCTTGCCAACTTCAAACTTTTCTCCATTTATCTTGATGTTAGCTATTGGTCCAGCTGTATTTTGGTTTTCTTTTCAGTGAGTGGTAATCTATATTGAGGGCTGCAGTTCTTTATATTCACCAGTAAGTGATTCAAATCCTCACTTTCAGCAAGCAAGTTTGTGTCATCTGCACAACTGCCTCTTGATCCATGAAAACATTCCTCATGAGCACAATGAAGTATTCTGGAAGTCCCAAACTTCTCAAGGTTGCCCATATATATTCCATGGTCCTCTTTGTTTCCAATTTTACATTCCAATCACTAATAATTATCAAAACAAATTTTTTGTATGTCTGATCAATTCCTGACTGAAGTTGTTGGTATTTCTTCATCATCAGTCTTCATGGTTGGTGCACAAATGTGAATAATCATGTGCTGATTGGATTTTCTTGAAGGTCCATAGGTCTGATCCTATTAGATAGCATCGTACTTATGATTGGTTTAAAAATATCCTTTTTGGCAATGAATGCCACACCATTCTTCTTGATATAGTGAATCATATGATTTTCTGATTAAAGATGTCCATTACCTATCCATTCATCTCATTAACATCTAATATAATAAACTTTATGCTTTCCATTTCATTTTTGAGAATCTTCAATTTTCCTATATTCATATCACACATTCCAAGTTCTAATCATTAGCAGATTTTTGCAGCTGTTTGTCCCTACCTTGAATTCTGCCTTTTGCAAATGCATATCCCAAAGCCTCCACTCCCACAGGCTTGAGCCGACTTACATCCTCAGGATCGACTCAGAAATTTGCTGCTTTCTTAGTCATGTTTTGATTGCTCATTAACCTGAGAGACCCATACTCTGGATGTGTCTCTGAGGATGTTCTGTTTTCATTCATTAGACCTTCAGTATCTGTGATAGTGGCATAGTCGGCTGTCAACTGGAGCGGGGTCCAGCTTGTCAGTCAGGTTGCAGCTTGATAACCTCATTTAGAGGCATTATGACGATAAATAGTTTACTGGAGGTCACACTGAATCACTCTCTCTCTCTGCCTTCCATAAGGCAGAGAGACACACAGAGAGCTGGAGGGGACACATGGAGACCTGTGCCAGTGTTCAGATGCTTCCGTTGCCACTGGATCCACAAGAGCTTCTATCCACTGGCCTGTGATCTACCTGCATTCAACATCATTGCATGTGCTGCTTGAGTCTATAGAGGAATTTATGGACTAGCATCGGACATATGGACTAATGTCTGATTTATGAACTTGATTTGGACTGGACTGGAATATTTTCTCAATATAAAATCGCTCTTTTATACAAAGCTCTTTCTTAAACACATATGTCTATGAATTTGTTTCTCTAGCCAGCCCAGACTAACACAATATTGAAAATATTGAAGCTATGCATGAGGTTTTCAGCAGTTCCTTCTCATGAAGTGGGGATCTGAGTATATATATTGCTAGTTATTGCTTGGAAACTCCATTAAAACCTGTCCACTTTGGGTCACCCTGTTGGCATTTGTATACTAGTGACATCGTTTTCAGCATTTCAACAACACACAAACCACCACAGTACTAGGCATTAATTGGAAAACTCCTGAGAATCATGGTCAAATCAACCGAAAACATAGGTATCGTGGGAGAGTACAAAAAGACTAGTGGGAAATCTAAACTCAGCCAAAATAATAATAATAACGATGTGGTCTTAGGTAACATCAATAGAGATGATAAGAGAGAGCATGCTAGTTTTGACTAGAAATTTATAAAAATGTTAGCTATTATCACACACAGCATGCACATTTCTAAGCACTATCTAAGTTTTCACTCATTGAATCTTCAAACCTTCATGGGCTATTATTGCCCTAACTTTTTGGCTGAGAAACTTAGACACAGTTAGATTGATACCTTGATTACTCTTATATTGCTAGGGACTGTCAGAGCTGATATTTAGACACTGAAAGGGTGCAGGCCTGATATCAACTAGTTTCCTTTTTTTTTTTTTTATTAAGGCATCACTGCCCTGGTGGTGGGTAGGAGGCTCAGCCTTTGCTCCTGGGAGCTGGAATCGAACCTCCATCCCAGTGGGCCGCAGTCCCACGCACAACCACTACGCCACCAGAGCTCAGCCCTAGTTTCCATTTTTAATAATAAAAAATTTCAGGTTTTTTTTTACTATAATAGGGCAGTGACTATTTTAGTTTTATAAAGTAACACTGCATAGACAAGAACTATAAAATATCCCTGTGTTAGTCTTGAAAGACTACAGAAACAAATTCATAACCACCCATATATGTATAAGAAAGAGTTTTATATACAAGAGCAACAGTACATCAATAAAACACCCCTGCCCAGTCCAGTCTAAGGTCATAAGTCCGATGTTAGTCCATATGTCTGATATCAATCTATAAGTCCTCTTCAGACTCATGAAGCACTGCAATGACACCAGAACAATCATGGGCCACTGGGTAGAAAATCTTTGGCTCCAGTGTCTTTGGAAGCATCTCAGTGCTGACAAGAGCCATTCTGTGACTTTTCAACCATCTCAGCACTGACAGGGTCTCTATGTGGCTTTTCTAGCTTCAGAGGTCTGGTTCTATCAGGGTAGATCCATGTGACTTCTTTTCTGGGATATCTCATAGGGAGCCAGCCTTGACTCCCAGTCAGTAGAGCATCTCCAAGGGACTGAGATGTACGTCCCTCACCTGCAAGGGGGAAATACTGCCAGATTTCCCAGAATTCTCAGGAGAAAGACATGTCCACATATAAGTTTCATTGGCTATCTCCAAGTTGACAGGCTAGACTCCACCCCTACACTCCCAACCCTGAAATTGACACAAGAGAACATGACTGCCACAGTCCCTAAATATGTAAGTAAGCAAACATATTTGATTTAGAACAAGTGGTCTTAAAAAGGAAGGAAAGAATGCCTAAAGGAAGGGGTAGAGGGGAGAATGGGGAAGAAGGATAGGTGCAGAGAAAAAGAAATAGCACTTGGTGATCCATAGTGAAGAGAGAATCATTATGTTGTCTTCAGGTAGTGTTATAAAAATATATCATAACTGAGATGCTCACCTTTCCGACATGATCACTGAAGACAAATGTGTGCATAAGCAAAGGTGGTGAAGAAGCTGATGGTGCCTGGCTACCAAAAGATGGAGCGTCTGGGGTCTTAAAGGGTTGAAAGTAAACAAGCAGCCATCTAGCTCAGAAACAACAAAGCCCACATGGAAGAAGCACACTAGCATGTGGAATCATGAGGTGTCAAAGGGATGAGATATCAGGCTTCAAGAACTCAAAAGCACAGTTTTGCATGCTCACTTTCCTGATATGATCCCTGAGGACAAATGTGTGCGTTAGCAAATGTGGTGAAGAAAGCTGATGGTGCCCGGCTACCAAAAGATATAGCGTCTGGGGACTTAAAGGCTTGAGTAAACAAGCGGCCATTCAGCTCAGAAGCAATAAAGCCCACACGGAAGAAGCACACCAGCCTGTGTGATCACGAGGTGGTGAAATGATCCGGTGTCAGGCATCAATGAGCTAAAATTATATTATTATTAATGAGGGGGAGTACAGATTGGGGACCCAAAGCGCATCAATAGGTGAGGTGACATCCTTTTGCAGAGGGGTTACAAGGAGGAGATGTGTCAGTTAAGATACGGGGTAGGAGCTATGAAATATGCAACCTTCCTCTAGTTCCCATGCTGCCTCCCACCCACTATCATGACCCCAATTCTACCACATAAATCCAGCTAGACCAGGAGATGTACAGTGAAGTTGGAAACATGGGAAACTTAGGATAGATGATCCATCAAGACTAGTGATGGGAGTGGCAATACCAGGAGGGTGGAGGGATGGAGGAATGGAGAGGGAGAGCCAACTTCAGGGGTCTACACATAGCCTCCTCTCTGGGGCACGGACAACAGGGAAGTGAGTGTTGGGACACATTGTACAGTGTACAGGATGAAAAAATAATTTGTAAATTGCTAAGGGTTCAAGGGGAAGGGGGGAAGGAAGCGTAATATAGGGAGCTGATAATGGGGGCCTGGAGGGAGGGAGAATGTTTTGAGAGTGATGATGGCAATGGGTGTGTAAAAGTGGCCTGAATATAACTGATGTTGTTAGGAATTGTGATGGGAGTTGTAGGGGCACTCCAATAAAATGATTAATTTTTTTTAAAAAAGGGGGGAGGGGAAAGGGGACACTTTTTTTTAAAGAGGAGCTTGTATCAAGGGCTCAAGTGGAAAATATTGGGAAATGTATGTGGAAATATTTGTGCAAATGTGCTTAAAACAAATGATGTACTGAATGATGTAGTAACTGTAAGAGCCCCCAATAAAATTAAAAAAAACTGAAAAAAATATATCATAACTGAACACTTTTATAAAAATGATTGGACTACTACAACAGACTGTTCATTTACTAGAAGATCAGATTATGTACTTTCAGTATCATTTGGTGTTAAATTGTACTAGAATATTGCAGATTTTATGTAACTTCTTATCCTTATAATTAAAGTGACCAGATTTTAAGTGGGACACCATTGGCCAGGGAGCAAGGGGGGTGTTCTTGTTTAAAATTTTGGTCTATATGGAGCAACAAAAGTTTTCATAGAATGCAAAAATAGTATTTTAATATATTAATTTTAATTTTAAAATGCCGTGAGACATTATTAAATTGTTAAAAAGTGGGATGTCTGGTCACTTTATTATAATATAACCTTACATGATTGGTCATTAATTAGAAATCATTTGCAGGGATTTAAGGGAAACATTTAGTTATAAATGTTATATAATCAGTTAAAAAGGGATATTTTCAATACATTCAAAGATAGACCCTGAGTGATTAAACAACTGGTGGATGGTTTAGAGAAGCTGGAGCCCACATACTTGGGTTCAAAGTTCATAGCTTAAGTTCTAGTCTGACTACTGTTTATCGTAATTTTGATGCTCACAGCCTCATGCTGCTTCTACAGAAAGCTAAGAGATATGAAAAGAAACCACATACCTTCTATAGCTCTATTATATTTTTAGCATAATACATAAAGGGAAAATGTGGAAAACTAACGCTGAGGGAAACATGACAAGGAGTATATTCCCTATACAACAGACAGAATCTATTCCACGGTGGGAGAACTACCACTTTGGTTAAGTTAGAGATGAAGTCCAAGTACATTATCCTGCTTCAAATACTTTCCCCTAACAGTGAGCACATGGTTGACTTTATCTCCCTACAGAAGCAGACTTCTTATTGCTAGCTCTTTCCACTGTGTCACCCAATCCCTCTCAAGCCTTCCCCCAACAGTGGATGGATGGATGGGCTGGGGAGGGGCTTTACCCCCACTAACCGGGATTCAAAATAGTTGCCATAGCTTGAATTTTATGCTTGGCTACATTCATATTGTCATTAATTTTGCCTTAACAGCTTTCAATGTGTAGAAAGTTACCATGTTGCCCCTGTATCTCTTTTGAATTTAATACATAAAGCAAAAGGGGAATTTGTGGGATACAGACAGATTATTTCCCAGGTTTTCCAGCATGTTACCAAATTTAAGATGCTGCTTGCGTACACATGGTCAATGACTATACAAGTGGAGATCAACTGCTTACAGGTTATCTGCCTGAGGGTCCCATCCTAGGTGGGGCCCACTTCCTGCTCATGAGGACAGTGGATTAATCCCCTGAAGGAGAGACCAAAGACAAGGTCAAGACAACTCAAGGGGGGTCAAGGTTAGACTGCCATTGGACATTTGAGTCTGCCCATCTTGTCACATGTGTATCCCAAGAACCTCCCCTTCCTATTGCATGTAAACCACTGGCTCATCCCATTCCTATCGCAAATTTGCCTATGGTACAATATCTTCCTGTTATGATGTAATCAGGGGGGCTTGCACGTTCCCCGAATGTATATATGCTGTGATTGGAAATATATTCTCCCTCTGACTGCTGAGATCCTTGCCATCTGGGAAGTGAGCAATTGCATGTCTTAAAAAAAAGAAAAGAAAGTTCAGGTAGTGTTGAGTCTTCTGAGTGTATCAAGTGATAGGAATGCTTGGAATCCAGTGCTAGCTTAATTAAGGCGATATAAGCACAGTGTTTCATTTCCGTAAGAGTCTTTTTAATACAGGTTAAGTTTACAAAGCAAGAATAAAATAATTGTGTACATTTATAAATCAATTTTTTAAAAATAAAGAAGTCATTGATGAAATAAAGATCAAATAAAAGTATTCCTAACTGATATGAAAAATGATATATTACAAGAAGGCCATTTTTATTTGTATTTGGGAATTAGTTATCATATTTCCTCTAGGAAATCAAAGCAGTAATTCTGCATACTGAATTTTACTATGAAAGATTAAACTTCCTTTTAGAGGCCAGTGTATGTGAAGTAAGAATGTACTTAACCAGTTCACAATTAAATAAAGCTAATTTATTCCCCAGGATCTCCTGGCTCCTTCCAAAGTTTAATAATAATAATCACTTTAGTGGTAACTTGTAATTTCGAATAGAGTCTGGAACCTAACAGGATTTAGAACAATGAAACTTAATTTTATAAAAAAAATAAGCAGAGTAATGCAGTATTTCTATTTTAGGAGAAAAATAAGCTTAGATTGACCATGGGGACATAAATCTACAGGTTTATGTTTCTAGTAAAACTATCCTTGGTAAGGAAGATTAGGTTCGCTGATAGATCTTAGGCTCAGAGATATCAGAGTTTAAAGGCTCTGAAGCCACTGCAGTGTTGAGCTGTTGAGTTTCCGACACATAGCTACCCCGTGTAAAAGAGAACAAGGCCTTTCCACATTCTTTGTCATTCCCCAAATTATTCCTCTTGTTGGAGTCACGGTGGCAATCAATCCATCTCATTTAGAGGCCTGTTCACTGGTGGTGTAGTGAGTTACCTGCTAGATTGCTAACTGTCAGGTATGCATGGTTTAAAAATCAGAAAAGAAGTATAACATGCATGCAAATAGGATGTATGGACCTCAGTGTGGGGCTGGTCAGTTTTCCTATCCCACTGGGTATGAAATAAGCCATCTCATTGTTCTATGGGAGAAAGAGAAGGCAGCCTTGGAAATCTTAGGGAACAGTTCTATTTTGAATTGAGTCTAATTTACCAAGCATAATGTCCTCTGACGACTGGCCCTTCCGAAAGAGATGTTCAAAATCCCTCCCCTCCCCCAGGAGAAACAGGGGTCTTTATTAGGATCTGGCAGATGTGGTGGAGGGAGATTCCAGGTCTTCAGGTGCCTCCTTGGAGTAAGGACTGAGCTCCTGGGTCCCACTACTTCAGGTTCCTATCTGCAGCCTCCCCTGCCTCTAAGGACAGCAATAAGAACGGATGTCTGGGACCCTCCAGGGTCACAGCTTGAAGGGGGCCTGATTGCAGGGCTCAAGGGTCACCCCATGTCAAGAGATCTGGGGAACTCAATGTACCACCCTCCAGGCCGGGATAAACTGGGGAGGTACTTGTCGACCCCAGAACAGAACTAGCTCTCCTCCTCTGTGGTGGAGTCAGGTGGGGCTTAGCGAGAGGTGAAACCCCCCAGGGGGTTTCTGAACTTCTGTTCTCGACATCATTCCCTCACTCTAGTCATGGGTAGCACATGGGACGCTGGGAATCTGCCCTAGAGACATCTGTGGGTTTTGTCAGCATTTCCCCAATGGCAAATTCTCTATGTGCATGGGACAGTATCCACTGGTGGCAAGGATGGGGTGGAGGCAGAGCTGGTAAGAGGAGCCAGTCTTGGGGCCAAAGGGCTGGCTGGGGCCAGGCAGCTCACGGAGATGGGGGATGGGGGGTTGGAGCTCTGGTCCAAGAGAGACAAGGGAACGGTGTCCTCCTCACTAACTGATCAAGCTCAGCCTTGAGAGCCGGCCGCTGGTTTTCCGGGAAAGCCAGGGAGAAGAGGGCCTCGGACTCACACACAAACTTGTACACGGAACACTTGCCTGCCACCTTCTGCAGGATGCCTTTCTCTTGATAGCATCGGAGTGATCAGTTCAGCTTGTCATAATTCATGGCCGGCTGGTTCTTCTGGATGCCCCAGAACCGGGCCACCTCCACAGGCTCGATCAGTTTGAACTCCATTCCCCATCCAGTCCATGCGATGAAGTGGGCATTAGCGCGGTCACCAGGAGGGCCACCAGAAACTGCCACAGCTGCAAGGCGCCATAGAGCTGACTGGGCAGCCCCTCTCGGAACGGGCCAATCCCTTCCTGCTTGATGTCTCCTTCAAATTTCTCAGGAACGACGCAGACATCATCTGGGTAAGGCCGGAGTGGCTTCTCATATCCACATGGTCCTGTCATCCTGAAGCCCTGTGTGTGAAGGTACATTGATGCGCACCGGACATCTGAGTCGTAGGCGAAGTTTATCTGTTCTTGTTTGATCACGACCCCCACCCCTGGGAACCTGTGCCCATCGAGCCCACCAGGGCCCACTGCCGGATGACAGGGGGTCGTGGTACTCTTCCTTGATGCTCTGCTGCGGGTAGGACAGGCAGGGTTCCGATAGCTGGTGTGGGTAGGGGACTGGGAGAATGTGCATCTGGGCTGCTGAGAGATGGCACTGTGCTCCCCGAAGTACCCATGGTCAGCAGGGGGATGCTGGGAAGAGCTGGAAGGCCTTAGGAAACTCTCGTGTTCTGTCCTGGGAAAGGGTTGCAGGGGCCACCGGGCGTGGGGAATTTGATGGCGATGGCGATGTGGGGAATTTGATGGCGATTTGAGGGGCCATAGGCACTGTAGTAAAGGCACTGCTGACCAGGGCGGTAGGGGAGTGGGGCTTCCTGCTGCAGGACAGGTTGGGTTCTGTACGAGGGCTCTGGGGCTCCTTCTTGATCCTGGTTTGAGCGCGGGTGGGGTGTGGGGGTGGGGGGACCTGTGGAAAGCCACATTTTCTGAATGGAAATCTTGAACGAACTGCTCATCACTGTCTGGTACCTACCTGAGCGTCGGAGAGCCACGTCTCCTGGATGTGACTGAGGAACTGGAAGAGGACTTCGGAGTTGGGGGATGGCAGGGACCCTGGGTCCATGAGCTTCCTCTGCGGGACCATCAGCGCTTCGCGCAGCCTTCATTTCTGGATGATTTCTGGGGCTGGGCCGGCAGAGCGGGAGCTGCTGGGGTGCGCTCAGAGGGCCGAGGGGCTAGCAAGGTGTTCAAATTTTATCAGATGAAATCTTTCCATACTTTGATCTAAGGAGTTTTCTGGCCGTATTTCTTCTAAGAGGGATTTGTTCATTATTTCTGACAGTGCATGATATATTCAATATATATATTTTTACTATGTAAATGCATCAATTCTTTTCTGGTCTTCTGTATATATTACCCAGCTTTCTCATATCTATGAGACAATTGCGAGTTCCATCGATTGGGTTTTCAAAGTGCCATCTTGACTCTAACACTTTAGAAAGTTTTTTTGCAGTAGATGAGATGTCTGCCACTTCATTTCTTGATTGCTGTTTCCAGCGGTGTGGATTGCAGATCCAACTAAAATGAAATTCTTGACAACTTCAATATTTTCTCAATTTGTAATGATGTTTTTAATAGGTTCACTGGGAGAATTTTTGTTTTCTCTACATTGAAGTTTAATCCATACTGGAGACTGGAGTCTTTCCTCTTCATCAGTAAGTACTTCAAGTCCTTTTAACTTTCAGCAAGCAAGGTTGTACACAGGTCTGTGGTATCTGGCCATGGTCTGTGTGTCAGGCGGGGTTCTCTTAGAGAAATAAAAACCAGGACATTAGTAATTCTTTTTATATATTTATATATTGAGAAAGGCATATAAGATAAGAAAGAAAAAGTTAACTATAAAGCAATACAGACTACTCGGTGCAACTCACTTGCGTGAGGCAACTAGAAGACTGGCAGTCCTTCAAATCTTGAAGGCCGCTGAGTAGTCCTCTGTAGAGCAATCCAGGCTATCTGGTTACAGGTAGCAAACGGCAGAGCAACAGTCACCAACTGTCACCAACAGTCAGCCAGATGACAGAGTCCAACTCAAGAGATGTATATCCCAGGAGCGTGGCGAAGCAGGGCTTCAAGGATCCTCAACTCACAGCAACACAGTCCACGATTAGGTGTCCCACGGGAAGTGTTGCTTGAAGGTCGAGGCACAGGACCAACAAGGTAGCTCTCTGGTCCGAAGATCTGGAAGCAAGAGAGAGGACGGGACTCGCCGAGCCCTTCCTATCTGTGCCCTTCAATTCATCCCGCGTGTTCATTGGCTGTGCCCTCACAACAGACTCACCAATCTTCTGTGGCTATGTTGGCATAACAAACCTACTCATCACAGTCTGTTTTTTATTTCTTCTGGATGTTTGTTCAGTAGGGGGATTGCTGGGTCATATGGTAGCTCAATTTCCATTTGTTTTAGGTATCATCAGATATCTTTCCATCATGGCTGCACATACCTACAGGACCACTCACAGGATGAGTCCCTATTTCACCATACTCCCTGCAACACTTGTTGCTTTCTGATTTTCTGAACTGGGCTGTTTTTTGAGAATGCTAGGTAGTATCTCATAGTTGTTTTAATTTGCATTCCCTTATGGCTAATGATTGGGAATATTTTCTCATATGTTTATTGGCCATTCTCATTTTTGCCCATGTAAAACTTGTGTTCAGGTTTTATGGCCACCTCCTCAATGGCGTATTTGTTTTTTCTTATTTTAGGCAAGCAGAGTATTGTAAATTTTAGTAATAAAGCCCTTGTTTGATGTGTCCTTACTAAAGATGCTTTCCCATTCTGTGGGCTCTCTTATTCCTCCTTTGGTGAAGTCTTTTGATGTGCACAGGTGGTTATCTTCTGTATGCCCCACTTATCAATTTGTGCCTCCTCTGTGTTTGTGTCCTTCCCTATTGTCCCAAGTATTCCCTGTGTGAAAGTTCTTAGGTTTATCCCTCATTAATTGTCCTAATAGTTTGGAGTTTTATCTTGAGGTCTGTAAACCACCTTGAGTTTATATTTGTGCATGGTGTGAGGTAAGGGTCTTGCTTCATTTTTCTGCATTAGATATCAATTATTTCCAGCACCACTTATTGAAGAGGGCATCCACTTTCCATCTGATATTTTTGGGACCCTTATCGAAGATTAGTTGTCTGTATGCTGGTGATTTTATTTCTGGTTTTTCAGTTCTTTTCCATTTATCTAAGAATAGGCCATTATATCAGTACCAAACTGTTTTGACCACTGGGACTGTACAATAGATATAAAGTAAGGTAATGCAAGTGCCACAAAGTTGTCCTTCTTCTTGAGGAGTTCTTTGATTCTTTTCTCTTCATATGAAGTTGGTAGTCAATTTTTTCAATTGTTTGAAGAAAGATGTTGATATTTCTATACTTGTTCTTAGCCAAAAGACCGAGAAGTGATAAGATGTTGATATTTCTATCAGAATAGCTCTAAACTTATATAGTGCCTTGAGCAGGACTGACATTTTTACTATATTGAGTTTTCCGATCCACGAGCATTGGATTTTCTTCCCTTTGTAGAGGTCACTCTTGGTTTTTTGTAATAGTCTTTTGCAGTTCTCCTTGTATAGAACTTTCAGTTTTTTGATTAGGCATATCCCTAGATATTTCTATTTGTTTTTGGCTTTTGTGTAGGATAATACATTATTTATCTCTTCTTCTGTGGCCTCTTCTAATGTATATTACAATCCAATAGGATTCTATTTTTTGATTTTGTATCTTGCCACTCTGTCTTATTCCTCTAACTTCCAGAGCTCCTCTTGTGCAGTTTTGGGGGGCTTTTAAAAATAAAATCATATCATCTGTGAAAAATGATAGTTTTACCTCTTCTTTCTCCACATGAATACTTTTGATGTCTTTCTCTTTGCGTTATGTTGTTAGCTAGGACCTACAATACATGGTTAAATAAATGTGGGGACAAGGGACAGCCTTATTTGGTCTCCCTTATCAGTGTGATTGCTTTTTCTTTTTTCTATTGACTACCATTTGGCTGCTGTTTTTTCATATATATATATATGTCTTGTATTATATTGAGAGATTTTTCTTCCATTCATATCTTCTTGGGTGTCTTCAACAGGAATGGATGTTGGATGCTGTTGAATGTGTTTTCTCTATCTACTGATATTACAATGTAGTTGTTATCCTTTTTTTTATCAATGTGACAAATAATATTGATGGACTTTCAGATGTTGAACCATTTCTACATGCCTGGAATGAATTCCACTTGGTTAAGTTGAATCATTTGTTTTATATACTTTTGTATTCTTTTGGTCAGTATTTTGTTGAGGATTTTTGCATCAGTGTTCATTAGAACTATTGGTCTATAGTTATCAATTCCTGTGGGATTCTTGCCCACTTTAGATATCATGTTATACTGCATTCATAGAAAGAGTTAGAGAGTTTGCTGTCTTTTTCCATGCTTTGGAAGAATTTGTGTAGGTTTGTTGTCTGGTCCTCACTGAATGCTTAGTAGAATTCTCCTGTGAAGACAACTGGCCCATGGGATTTTTAGTTCATATTTCCTGGAAAATAATTTCTATTTCTTTTATATTATGGTTTGGTTGAGGCTCTTGAGGTACATTAGAGATAATCTATGGAGGAATTGTTTTCCATGTCTTCTAAGTTGCTGAATTCATTAGCATACAGGCCTTAGTAGTACTGTGTAATTAGCCTTTTAATTTTATTAGGGTCTTTAATTTTATTAATGTCCCCTGTTTCATGCCTCATCCTGGTTATTGATATTTGTTCCATCCTTTCATGGGTTAGGTTTGCCAATGGTCTATCAGTTCTGCTAATTTTTTTCTTGTTTTCCCCCTCATTAAAGACCCTGTCATGTCATCTTGTACCTTTTGTGTTGGGTGTTTTCCTACCTTCCTTCTTATCAGTGGGGTGTGTGTGTGTGTGTGTGTGTGTGTGTGTGTGAGAGAGAGAGAGAGAGAGAGAGAGAACGGATGTTTTCCATTCTTACCTCTTTTCACCACTGAGTCAATGTTATCTTGGGAGCTGTTTTTGATGTGTTGACTCTGAGTGTTGTTCTTCTGACCACGTTGGCAAGGAGCTTTTGTAGAGCTGGGTTTCTTTTAATACATTCTTTGAGGTTTTCCTTGTCTGGAAAGACTCTTACTTCTCCATTGATCTTGATAGACAATTTGCTGGGTAAAGGTTCTCAGGTTTGGATTGCTTTCTTTCAATTTTCAGAAGAAATTATTCTACTCTGTGCACCATTTCATGGTTTCTGCTGGTTGGTCTGAGTATATTCTTATCTGAGGTACCTTTATAGGTGCCTTTTCCCCCCTAGCTGCTCTAATGAGTTTCTCCTTTTCCTCAAAGTTGGATAGTTTAACTATTATATGTCTTGGTGAAACCTTTCTGGAATTCACTCTAGCTGGTGTCCTTTCTGCTTCCTGAATGGTTGCCTAGTTTTCCTTCATTAAGCTTCATTCACTAAGCTAGACTTCCCTCACTGTTTTTACTGCTGACTTCTTTGTTGTGTCTTGTTCTTGTTCCCCAATCATTCTAATTCTGTTCCTCCACATAGCGCCAGGCATTGTTCCCAGGTTTTCTTCAGCTTCTCTGGTCATCTTGCTTGACCACCTTTCCCATTTATTGAAGTTGTCTGGTTATTTTTGCGGTCACTGGTATGGTTCTTTGCTTCTTCTAGTCTGTCTGTGAAGTCTAAAAACTTGTATTTGCTTTTATTTCCTCATCCCTTAACTCTATTCTTTCCCTTTGGTGGGTGGTCTTTATATCCTGTATCATTTCATCATTTTTCTCTATTGCTTTCGTCATATCCTTTATGAATCCAAATAGCATTCTGAATATTTCCTATGTGGTAGATCAACTTCTTCTTCTATGTATATTTCTAGGATCATAACTTCTTCTGACATTGAATTTTTTTTTCTCTTTCTTCATTGAGACTGTTGTGCCTGGTTGTTATTTGTGTGCTGTTTTGGAGTTCAGCACCATTTTCCAGGGTGTCAAGAAGCACTGGGCTCTGTCTTTGGTAGACAAAGTTTGCTTCTGCAGACTGAAAACGGCTTTGGGGGTCAGGCTACCAGTTTGTCCCACTGGGGAGTTCTTTTTACCCTAGTCTAAGGTGGCTCTGTTGTTTGGAGAGGGGGTTGGATGGCCCTTTCAGACATCAGTGGACTCTGCAGAATATCTAACCACAGTGTAAAGCCTCATGTTCGAACACTACTCGGGCTTCTGTAGGAGTTCATTCACAGCTGTGTCAGCCATGAATGGACAGCTGATGGACTCTGAAGCACAATGTGGTCTGAAGATCATGAGAATCCAGGTGTGGGAGCATAAAACGTGGGATACGGGTTCTGTGCTAGAGGTCCTTCCACAATTAGAGGCACCGTGGTTGAGTGGTGGAAAGGAAGCCCCAGCTGCATTGGGCACAGCAGGGAAACCAAGTGCTTGTGTTGGGAGTGCTTTAGGTACAGTGGGGGTGAGGCCACACTTGGAAGATGGGAAAAAGCTGGGGGCATCAGTGATAGCCACCAATGCACAGTGGGAGGTTCCCTGGTGCAACAGGGAAAGCCATGTGTAAACAGCATTCATTTAGGAGGGTCAGACAACAGCTGAAAAAACTTCCACTAAGCTGATGGTAAACTTGGGTTGAGGCAAGCGGAGCTGGAGGATGACTGAGCGGATGGTGATCACAGGAAATCTGCAGCAGTGAGGGCAGTGCAGGCTGGGGCAGCCCTTGCACTAGGTGTAGGTCCCTGGGACTGTACAGTGGGTAGAAGGGGCCAAATTCGTGTCTCATCTTGGGGAAGCTCTCTGAGCAGCTGTGGAGATTAACCAACAGCCTGAATCGCCTACTGGGCCCCTGATGTTCCTACTCACTGATGTTCACAAAGCTCCCAGCATGGGCTGCCTACCTGGTTCCCATCTTGCTGGAAGTCCTGAAAACTTAATAGTTTTAAGGAAATCATCCAATTGTATAGAGGTGTTACACTGGTATATTCCTAACCAGTGTAACAAAGAAAAAGTTGGAAATGAGACCAACATTTTTGCATCTGCAGAAAGTACTATAGACTCTATATGAAAATTAATGGAGGTGAGAAAAAATGACTTTAGAAACTTCACTTGGAAAAGAGATACAAAGATAATATTTAAGAATTGCACTTTTACCTACTAGCAATTGGCAATGGAATATTGATATAAAAAGAATAAAATAAAATATTTCATAGTGAATCTAATTAAAGATGTGCAAAACCTTTATTCTAAAATTATTAAAGATTTCTAAATTATAATTTTAAAGAATGCACATATATTGTACTCAATTAAACTGGAATTTTTCAAAGTTATGTATTTCAAGAATTTTACAAAACAACCTTCTCACCTTCAAAGTACTCCCCATTACACTTAATTCTTTTGTCGAATCTGTGATTCCATTCTTGGAAACATTTTTCAAGCTTATCAGTTTGGATGACAGCACCTCCCTTGTTTTTTTCTTCAGGACTTCTATGTCATCAAATTGCTGTCCTTCCATGTTCCTCTTCATTCACAGAAACAAAAAGAAGCCATGTGAAGTGAAAGCAGGAGAGTGAGGTGTGTGGAACAAGAGAGGCAGGCTGTTGGATGCCCTAAATTGGCACACTGAGATGACTGTGTGAGCAGATACATTGTCATGGTGGCAAAGCAAGTTCCCTGTGGTAGCAAAATCAGTCTTTTTTTGTTTCACACTGCTACACAATCTTTTTGGAACCTCTAAATAGAAAGCTTGATTAATGGTATGACCTGGTGGAATGAACTCCAAATGCACTGTCTCCCTCATATTCAAAAGACAAATGAGCACTCTCTTGATTTTTTATTTCATTTGATGAACTTTGGGGGAGTGAGGTGATGATGGCATCTTCCACTGGCTGGATTTATATTGGCTTTAAGGGTTGAAAGAATAGCACCAGTTCTCATCACCAGAAAATACCTTAGGGAAAAAGGTGTGTTACTTCTGTATGAACTGTTCTTTGAAAGTACGGCATGTTTCCACTGGGTGCTCTTTTTCTTGGTTAGTCAAAAACCAAGTGTGTGAGACCGGGTAGACTAGAGAAACAAATACATAGACTTGCATATGGATATAGGGGAATGGTTTATATACAAAAGGAATGGAACATTGAGAAAGCATCCCAACACAATCCAGTACAGAGTCATAAGTCCTATATTAGCTCATATGCCTGATACCAGTCTATAATGTCTCCTTCCAACTCACAAAGTCACAGGTCAGTGGGTGCAGGGTCCCAGTGCTGGCAGGGATCTCCACATAACTTCTCCAGCTTGAGAGATCTGGTTCCATCAGTGTAAGGCCATATGGCTTCTCCTCCAGCTCCTTCAGCTCCTTGGATGCTGCCATCTTGTCTTGTCTGTAGTTCATCATCTCTGAGACTAACTCCCAACAACTGGGAGATAGCTTTTCATCTCCATGAGGGAAATATCGCAAGATTTTCCACAAGTCATTGGCTACTCAGTGGCTCTCTCCAGATTAACAGACGAGACTCCATCCCTACATCTCAATCATGAAATTAACATATGCACATGACCGCCACACCAAGGGACAAATGTCTAGCAGTTCTTCTCATTCTCAAATCTTCCATTTAAATTCAACGAACCAAGATAGTCCAGATAACTTTCCCATCTCTTCACTTGTTCACCATCAGTTTTCAAGCACAAGTGCATGATTTATTTTGACATTTCCATATGTTTGGAAAGTTGACAGATATCCAGAATGAGGTTGTCATAGATCATACTTTCACCTCTTGTGAAATGAAAAAAGCACTCATACACTTGAGTTTTCCCACAATGCTGTCTTTGTAAACTGTGTTCAACATCACAAAAGTTTCTGTGGCACTTTTCTCCAAGCAGAAAACAAAATTTCATAGTAGCATAGCTATTCTCTTAAGTTAGTCACCACAAAAATCAAGGTTTGAGTGAGCTGCTTTTATGAAAAAATTCGCTGTGATCAAAGAGGTTCTTCCACTTGTGCACTAACCCAGAGAGAATTGGTCAATGCTCACCTAGTACAATTTTAAAAACAGCATTTTATAAGAGCTTAGCCCAGTCAAGCTTTTTCATTTTTAGGGGGAAATACCCCCTCATATACTACTGCATTTTTAGAAATGTTAGTACTATCAACAAACTCATTCATCCCAAATTAGTTTATAAATCCCACCAAATCTCTTTAGAACTAAAGCAGGCTTTGAGGAAATTGGAAAGTTCATGCAAAAATTGTTATGGGGATATAAAGAATCTATAAGAGCCAAAAGAATTCCGACTTCAGAGGTCATCACCCTATCTTTTGTGACACAGGCAACTTTATTTCCCTTGCTCATTGCTTCAGTTCCTGCTTCCTTGCTCCTTGACCTCTCCACTTTTGGGGCTCCTTGGATTGATTCTGGCTCTTCTCCACTCAGATAAGTGTTGCAAAGTTCTATAATGATATAAAGTGCTCAGAGACACCTCACTCCTCAAGGAAGCCTTTCATCCAAAGACGTTCACCACAGTATAAATTCCGTTTCAGGTAACTGGCTGATCATAGCAATTTTCATCATGAAAGTTATTGGGCTACAGTGGTTCAGAAAATGAGGAGCGACTACATTAAGTAATTTAACAGCTACATAATATCTATCAAATCACTGAATTTTTAAACCATTCATTATCTCCTTCAATTCAAATGATTAACTAATCATTTGAAGGTTTCAAATGATGTGCAGGTTTCACATGAGTACATGAAGCGTTTTGGTCTCCATAATGTTATCCATAGTTTGTTATCATCCAGTCAGATGCCCTGCACAGTCATCGAAACACAAGTAAACATCTTTGTGGTGTTTTTCCCCGTGAAGCCAAGACTTTGCGGTCAGAAGTGGCATCGCTCGTTTCACTTCCTCTTCACCAGATTCTACTCATTATCCAATTCCCAAACGGCTTCTACATTTTAGCTTTCTGTTAGAACAACTCCCCACTCTTTATTGCATCATGTGTGTTAATCATCTTTCTATAGAGAAGCAAAAACAGTGAATCATATGTGTGCATGCTTGCAAATGTCAACATAAATAGATATAAATATTTATGCAGGTACAGATGTATGTTTTTGTGGCTGTGGTTGTTGTACGGTGCCCTTGTGCTGGTTCTAACTCATTGTGGCCCTCTGTGCACAGAAAAAAACACCTCCTGGTCACACCCCAGCCCCACAATTGTTCTTATGCTCAAGTCCATTGAGGCACCCACTGTGTTACTACATCTCTCTGAGATCCTTCCTCTTTCTTTGCTCTCCCTCTTATTAAGTAAATATGATGTCCTTCTCCAGGGACTGGTATATCCTGATAGCATGTCCAAATGACAGAGATGAAGTCTCTCTATCCGTGACCCCAAGGATATTCTAACTGTACTTGTTGCAACACAAATTTGTTTATTCTTTTGGCAGGTCATGGTTTTTGCAATATCTTTTTCCAGACCATGATTCACGCTATCAGTTCTTCTTTGGTCTTCTTTACTCAGTGTTCAATTTTCACATGAATATGAGTTGACTGAAGTATGAATACATGAATAAAATATGTATCTGTACAGATTCTGTATAGGTAGATTTATCTCAAGAAATCGACCTATGCAGCTGTGGCTGTTGTTGTTTTTGTTAGGTGCCATTGTGAAGTCATTTCCAACCCACAGGGAAATTATGGAGCACCCTATATGCAGTTGTTGAGGTTTCCAAGTCCCAAGTCTATGGTTTAGATGCCAGACTGGAGGCATCTCCTGACTTACACAACAGAAGGGATGGTGAACTGAAGATCATTACGTCAGACATCAGCCTATTGGCTTATGGACTGCTGAAGCCAAAGAATAGCAAGATCCAAAGGCAATGTAACAGGCTGTTGGCTCGGGTTGAAAGAAGAAGTAATATGCTGAAAAAGATGCAGATGCAGGATCCAGAAAGAGCAGACCAGCCCATGAACTCCATCACAGTGTAGCTATATATTTGAGATGTAGGCCACATCCCTGCATATGCTCCCTTTTAACTGATTTGCTGCCTGTAGTTGATCTCATCATTGAAGTAATTACAGCATATCAGTTTACAAATTAAGGGTTGCATACAGCATTACATAATCCCAAATTACATCATCACCTAATGACCAAACTCTATCAAACTGTGAAGCCACTAAGAATCATGACCCATTCAAGTTTGACACACAGTGTTAAACATTACACCCACTGTGATCCACACAAATTCTCCTCACTCTGCTTTGTGTTACTCCATTGAGCTTCTTACCCTCTCTGGATGATATACATTTGCTTTCATATTAACTCGCTCAATTCATAAGAATGTAAGCAACATGGATAGGGAGTTTATGTAATTTGTTTCCATATTCGTAGAACTAGAGCAGTGTCTGGATTAAGCATTTACCAATTTGCTGACTTGATGAATACATATGTGTGTGTGAGTAGGTGAATGAGTAACTTCATGTTTATGCATGTATAGAGCTGTTCACATAAAAATTAGAATTCTTATTCCAATGCTGAACTTGGAAAAATAGTTATGTAAAGGAGAAGCCAGTTTCTTCATTTGAACTTGAAGGCATTTCAACAATCTAATGCAATTGTGTTTTATATTTGACTAGAAAGGGAAATTAAAACTATGAGTTGAGCTATGGGTGACTCAGTCTATGTGATTGCAGGTAAGATTCTTTTTTGGTCACTCTTTTACCTGTAAATGTCCAGCGAACATTGAGAATTATTATCAAGTTCTGTGTATTAAATGAACTGTTTTATTGTATAATTTCCTCCAGATATCCTGCTATTCTAATAAATAAATGTCAATACTCTGCTCTTAAGCATTTGTGTGTGCAGATTGCTGTTAAACACTTAGTTAGGCAAGCATTGAGAGACAGCTGCTACTTAAAAAATTAGCCAGTACCTTTCTTTAAAACACCAGCAAGTTTTTATGGGCTGCTTGGTGAGAAAGCTGGATGGGTTGGGTGAGATCACTGCTTCAGTATGGCTGAGAACCAGTTTTATATAGCACTCTGCATGTCTTACACCCATGTGGTGCCTTCTAAAGAGCTTCCAGGTGCTATTGACCTAAATATGTTGGCTTCTGTTTATATAACAGCTTGAAACTGAACAGTCATAATGTACTCTGTGGTATTTGTAAAACCTAGCTGTGCTGCATTATACCACAAAACAGGAAATGGGATCCAGCTAATTAACTGTTTCATTACTAAGTGAAATAGGAAGAGGTGTTCGATGGGTGAAAGTGGGGGCAGCGCCCAGTTTGTCACTCATGCTGCAGTTTGATGACACCGTCTTGGGGGTGTGGTCTGTTATATGAGAGAGACCCAGAGCAAAGCTGAGCAGCCTGTCGTTTTGTCTTCTATCGGATCTGGGTCTTGCCTCTGCTTTACTGGCAATCTCAGGAGCCATTAGGAGACCACTGACCTCGGATGCATTCACCTCTGCCGCCCTCAATTTGGAGCCCTTCTGGTTTGTCATCCTGCTTCCAGTTCATCACATTCTGCAGCTGCACCAGGCAGGAGACGCTTCCAACTTAAATCTGACCTATGTGTGCAAACTCAACTGGATTTTCCAACTTATACAACGGTGTAAGCTATTTCTTTATATCAATGTCTTTTTATCCACTATGTGCCTACACATACCAGCACCACCAGTTTTGCTTCTCTGGAGAACCCACCCTGACACCACATGCATTTTCAGTTTATTCTTGACAGGAGTTTATTGCACGAACTAGAGACACAGGATGAAGTGAAAAGGGTCGCTGAGAAAATTAATGATCCAAACCCTATGGGACCCTGGGGAGACTAGGCATCGCTAACGCATCATGATGAAACTGTAGCACGCTTCATGCTGTGGATGGGTGTAGGTAACATTATGCTAAGGTAAGTCAGTAAAAACAAAAGGACAAAGGTTGTGCATATGACCACTTTTGTTATTATTTTAATCAAGGAAAGGTTTTCATACCAAAGGAATAGATTTTGATGGTTACCAGGGATGGAAGAGGAAAGGAAGAAAGGGGGAGCAAAAGACTAGAGAGTAAATAGATGCTAATGCTCATGGAGAAGATACCATGCTACAAAAAAGAGACAGGTATAAAAGAAAGAGGGTGGGACAGAGATAAGTTGCTAAAATGGTTAATGCAAACAATGTGATCTGATATGTAAACCCTCACCCAATTCACACACTTACCAACAGAATAATTAAAAACAAAACACTGTTAGAAGGTGACCCACTTCAGTAAGGCAAAAGAGTGGAAGGCAGTTCCCCAACAAGGTCTTTAAGGTCAGAGAGTGCTCCTGTGACATTCTAATGGCACAGCTTATCATGCTCAGAAGGTCCTGACTCTCAGAGTCAGGAGGATAATTCTCAACCATATTTAATATTTTAAAAGGAATTTTGCTCTCAAAATATTAAATTAATTTCAGTTTTAAAAGCAAACTTTGGTTTCACCTCATCTTGTACATATTTCATTACTAAGGCTTCATACTGATCCTACATAAGAAGAAGATATATTCACATGGATTGCAATTACACTTCAGAATCTTTGATCCACCCAATACAAACCAGTTTTGTGACTACATAGATAAAAACGTAAAATATGCTTCACCAAAATCAGAGGAAGGAAATGGAGTGATGGTCACATCAACAGCACTGGTCACTGTTTTCACAGTGTCAAAAATTATTTTAAATAAATTTAAGCACTGATTGACTAACTATTGCATTTATCAGATGAAACAAAATATTGAATCAAATGTAGTAATCTGCAAGATTCAATTAAAAAATTTCCTAGAAACCACAGAGCACATATTAAATGCTCTCTTTCAGTTAGCAAGGTATTGATTCATCCTGTGACTAAAAGGTTGTCTTGCTTCCATGTACCACTAGAGCTCTTGCAATTATTTTGAAGTGTAAAATTGCATCCTGAAGTTGACGGTGAGATTTGGATGACCTCCTTTTGAAGGCCAAACATGAAAATGAAAAAGAACTGACTGTAGGTATTAGCAGAATCCTTTCACAAAGTGAAGATGGTAGAATTTGTTTTGTAACATAAGGGGCTGCAGGGACAGGTGAGTCTGTACCATTAGGATGCCTTCAAAACAAAGGTCAAATGAAAACAGGAGTTCTGAAGGGATGGTCTGCGGCTGTCGCTAGACCTAGTCTGGTGTCAATTTGAGTATTAAGAATGTAGGGGTGGAGCCTAGCCTGTCAATCTGGAGAGAGCCAATGAGATCTCTATATGGGCATGACTTTCTCCTCAGAGTTCTGGGAAATCTAGCCCTATTCCCCCCCTCCCCCCCTTGCAGGTGAGAGACTCACTACTCAGTCCCTTGAAAATGCTCTTCTGACAAGACACAAGGCTAAATCCCTGCAAGACATCCCTGACAAGAAGCCACATGGACTTACCCTGATGTGGCCAGAAACCTGGATCTGGAGAAGCCATATGGAGACCTCTTCCAGTGCTGAGATGCTTACAACACCAATGGATACACAACACTCTGCACCCACTGCCCTGATTGTCCTGGTGTCATTGCATGTGCCTTGTGAGTCTGAAGAGGACTTATGAGTTGGTATTGGACATATGGACTAATATCGGACTTAATGACCTTGGACTGAACTTGGCTGGGATGTTTTCTTAATGTACAGTTGCTCTCGTATATAAACCTCTTTCTTATACACATATGAGTGTTTATGAATTTGTCTCTCTAGTCTACCTGGACTAACACAGTGACCCCATGTCACTTCCAATTAATAGTCATCTTGTGTGCGGCAGAACAAAATGCTGTCTCATCCCATGCCATCCTCACAGCTCTTGTTGTGTTTGAACTTTGTGCCGTCATTGTGTCACTCTGTCTTACTGAGCTCCCTACCCTGACCCTGTTCTTTACCACACGATGTCCTTTTCTAGGAGCTGGTTCAAAATATGACACAAAATGCAGACATTCTTACTTCTAAGGAGCATTCTGATTGTACATCCTCCAAGACAGGTTTTCTATTTGTTTGTTTATTTGTTTTTAGTCAATTCATGGTACTTTCAATATTCTTCACAAACATAATAATCCAATGCATCTGTTCTCTTCTGATGCTAATTATTGTCTAACTTTCACGAAATTAAATGCCCTTGAGTCGTTTAATTTGGTTAGGTGCACTTTGTCCTCGTGACAAAAAGTGACATCGTTGCTCTTTAACAATTTAAATACACCATATACGGCAGATATTCCAGTGCGATATATATGTATGTATATGTAGTTTTATTTTTGATAGCTCTTTCTGAGAGCATGAATTGTGAATGTGAGCAAAATTAAATCCTAGACAATTTGAATGATTTCTCCATTTATCATGAGGTTGTTTATTGGTTCAGTTGTGAGGATTTTGATTTTCTTTACATCAAGTTGTAATCTATTTAGAGAGCTATAGACATTGATCTTCATCATTCAGAGCTCCAAAGGCTCTTCACTTTCAGTAAACAAGTTTGCATGTCTTCTTGAGTTACCTTTTGAAACTTTCTCTTTGGTTATTTTACTTCATTGTGTCTTCAATTTTCTTCAGCTGCTCTTCATTCAAGAACAAATTTCAGAGTCTCATCCTACGTCCACTTTGGTTCTTTATTTATTTCTTGCCTTCTTAAGGACTGTTTGCATTATCCATATGTGATTTTCTTAATGTCATTTCACAATTCCTCATCAATAACTGGATGAAATGGAAGATGCCAAGTTAGATAGGCAGAGGTTGCATAAACCTACCCATCTAGGCATTGCATGACTCAAAGGAATGTAGGAGTTTTGAATTGAAATCAAGGAACTAACGGTCAATTAGTTTTAAACTATTCAGTGGTCACAGATAGCAAAACAATCCAGGTCAGTGGTCTTGAAATAAAGGTCCTTTATTAGAAAAGAGAAGTCCTAGTGGCATAGTGGCTATGAGTTGGACTGAGAGCTCTATGGTCAGCAGTTCAAATTCACCAGCAGGTCATTCCGAAAAAGAATGGGCTTTCTACACTAATAATTCTTTATATATTTATATATAGAGAAAGGTATATAAGATAAGAATGAAACTGTTAACTATCTATAAAGCAGTATAGATTGCTCGGTACAACTCACTGGCATGAGACAGCTAGTAGACTGGCAGTCCTATGAGTCTTGAGGGCAGCTGAGTAGTCCTCTGTAGAGCAATCCAGGCTATCTGGTCACAGGCAGCAAACAGCAGAGCAGGTCGCCAACAGTCAGCCAGATGACAGAGTCTGACAGTCCCCAGCTCAAGAGATGTATATCCCAGGAAGTACGGCTTGAAGAAACCTCACCTCACAGCTCCACAGTCCACGATTAGGTGTCCCACGGGTAGTGTTGCTTGGAGGTCGAGGCAAAGTACGAACAAGGCAGCTCTCTGGTCCAAAGATCCGAAAGCAAGAGAGAGAGGGTGGGACTCACTAAGCCCTGCCTAACTCTGCCCTTCAATTCATCCCGTGTGTTCATTGGCCGTGCCGTCACAACAGACCCACCAATCTTCTGTGGCCATGTTGGCATAACAAACCTACCCATCACACTACTCCCATAAACAACTAGTCTACAAAACTATGACTTGATGGCAGTGAGAATTTTTTATTATAAAAGGTCTTGGAATACTGATGTAGTAGCCCGAAGCCTTTATTTTTCCTAGAAGTGCAATGGAAAGGACTAGCTTTCTGGTGGGGGTGGTAGTGTTTATGTGCATACAAAAGACAATATTCCTGTCCAGAAATATAGCCCTGTGTATATACATGGTGACTATATCTCAGAGGAATGATTTTAAATGGTTGAGTTCTGTTTACGTTTTCACTGCTAATGTTATTCATTTGTGACACACTGGAGAACCCCGTAGTAAACACCACTACACAGAATTATCTGCTTATGTGAGCTTCTATGTAAAATATCCCAAATATCCAGTCAAATCCATGGATAGTCAAGCACAATTTCATTGATATGCAGTCACTAATGACATGTAATGAGCTTTTAACCAAGACAGGCAGCTTTTAAGAACTTTATGAAATTCAAGCGTTTACCCATAATTAGGGCTAATTTCTTTTTTCATACTATGGGCATTAACTCATTCTGTGATTATTAAGAAGTTAGAATGAGAGTTCATCAGTTTCTATTCATTTTATAAGAAAATAGTTCCCTTTTGTCATACTCCTTAGAATGCGACTGACAAATGTGTCTGCCAGGGTCACTCTCTTCTGTGGTCCTGCTTCCTCTGGCACATCTTCTGGGAAGGCTGTGATTGACATTCAAAATGGGGATGATTCAAATCAATGGCAAACCTTCCATTTTTCACCACAGGTATATTTGAGAGGTATAAAAGTTTAAAAATCTCATGATCCTCCTTATCAAAGCATAAATACTACAAAGTATACATCATTGGTATTAATCCTTGAGGTGACAAATGGCACACCCTTAAGAGAGGACCCGAGAAAGTGCCACAACATTCAGCAAGGGACAAGATAATTATTAACAATCGCATTAATATCAGTGGTGCTTTAATCAAATATGTTCTGATTTCCAATGTACTTTCAAATAGAGAATCAAATGTTCTTCCAAACAACATGGTGGCAGCTGAGGCACCCACATCTCTCCATGGGTCATGAGTGAGAAATGTGAAGATCTAGGTTAATATTCAAGCAGTTTTTCTAATATCCCAAAGCAAGTTGGCGGTATAACTAGAATTAGGAACACCTTGAAAATAGTTCTATTCAAAATCCAGGAACCTGTCTAACAAAGGAAAGAAAAATTGGAATGAAAAGAGCAAAAATTGAGCTTCTAATTATTTTGCATGAGCAAGAATGTTAAGAAAACTTGGAGACTCTTAGTCATGTGTGCCTCTACAATAGAAATACAAGTGGAGAGCATTAGCAAACAAACTGAAATTGAAATTTAGAAATTATTCTAAGTTTAGGACAGTGATGGCCCCCACCCATAAAAGGTGGTTTTTTTTTTGGCATCACTGCTTTCCGGTGATGGGAGTAGGAGGTCCAGCCCCACTGCTGGAATTGAACCTCCGTCCCAGTGGGCTGCAGTCCCGCGCACAACCACTACACCACCGGGGCTCAGCCTGAAGCTGTAAATGTTTATGGGAGCAGGAAACCTCATCTTTCTCCCTCTGGGACACCAGTGATGACAACAGCTGTCCCCTGTTGGAGTAGGAGTAGGGAGTAGGAGACCCAGCCTTGCTCCTTGAGAGCTGCTGCTGGATTTGAACTGCCAACCCTGTGGGCTGCAGTCCCCCACACAACCACTACACCATCAGGGCTCAGCCCAATAAAACACCTTTTACACTTACATAATCTCATTTACATAGCAGAACATGAAAGTCCTAACTGGTAAACCCACAAGTATAGGGGATGGCATTTATACCAGTATTTTTGAAGGACACAATTAAATCATGTGTTAGGTGCCAGCAAGTCAGTGTAGACACATAGCAAACTTATACAAAATAGAAAGAAACACTGCCCCGTCTGGTAACACCTTCATGATCATTCCCTTGCCCAGTCCTGTTCTATCCTTACAATTGTGCTTATGTCTGAGCCATGGATGCAGCCACTGTGTTAACCCATCTCATTGAGGGCCTTCATCTTTTGTACGACCCCTCTACTTTACCAAGCATCCTTCTCTAGGGACTAGTCTTTCCTGACAAAATGTCCAAAGCATATAAGGCAAAGTGTCCACAGCCTTGTCTCTAAGGGTCACTCTGACTGTACTTCATCCTAGCAGAATGGTCCTTTTAACAATCCATGGTACCTTTAATATTCTTCTCCAGCACCCCAATTTAAGTGCATTGATAACTTAATCCATAGCAATGGCTATAATCAACAAATATTTATAAGGATTTGGAGAAACTGTTACCCATGTGTGGTGGTCATGTGCTTATGTTAATTCCATGATTGAGATGTAGGGGTGGAGTCTGTCCTGTTAATCTGGAGACAGCCATTGAGTAGCCAATGAGGCCTCCATGTGGGCATGGCTTTCTCCTGAGACTGCTGGGAAATCTCATGATATTTCCCTCATGGAGAGGAGAAGCTATCTCCCCCAGTTGTTGGGAGTTAGTCTCAGAGACAACGAACTATGGACAAGACAAGATGGCAGCATCTGAGGAGCTGGACAAGCCAGAGGAGAGGCCACACGGCCTTACCCTGATGGAACCAGACTTTTGAAGCTGGAGAAACCATGTGGATCCCTGCCAGCGCTGAGTTGCCTCTACCACCACTGGATGCTGTTGATGAACCCTGAACCCTGGAAGTGAGAAGCCATGGGAGATCCCTGCCAGCGCTGGGACTCTGCACCCACTGTCCTGTGACTTCATGAGTCAGAAGGCGACTTTATCGACTTATATCAGGCATATGAGCTAATATTGGACTTAAGACTTTGAACTGCATGGGGATGCTTTCCCAATGTTGCATTCCCCACATCTATGAGTTTGTTTCTCTAGTGTACCTGGACTAACACACCATGGGAGAAACATTGGCTGCCCAAGGGTTAGGCCTTAGCTACTCAACAAAGTTCAATGGATTGAATCCACCAGATGCTCTGCAAGAAAATGCTGTGGTAATCTGTGTCCATAAAAACGAAAGATTTGGAAAACTTATTGGACAGTTTTGCTCTGTACTGTAGGTTCACTGTGGTGTTCATGGGGAAATCATTCCACAAGGCCCTGGGTACCATAGCTGCTCAAATCCTTTATTTGAGACATGGTGTAGAAAAGTGGTTTATAGGCCAATGGACCAGCCTTTGATAATTATGAGGAGGTGAAGAATAGGGGCGGGGATGAAAAAGTGGAGGGTTGGGAGTTAGAGGATTAAATAAATAAAATTTTAAAATGGTGTCATATTTACAATATTCCTTACATACATCCTCCTTCATATTTTTAATCACTTCTTGGTTGTTGCTGTTAAGTGATGTTGATTATGTTCTGATTCTAGTGTCCCACTATATAATTGAAACACTGCTCAGTCCTTTACTATTTTCATAATTGCTATATTACTGTGTTAATTCATCTCATAGAGGGGCTTCCTCTTTTTCCATCACCCTTTATTTTACCAAGCATGACGTCCATTTGCAAATCATCTCTCGATAACTTTAATGATATGATATAAATCCCATATAGAATTTTTGCTGTCTCTTAAATGTTTGAGGGATTGCTTTGACTAGTTCATTGCTTTTTCTTTCTTCTGAGTAACTTCTGTTCCTGGTTGGTTGAGTATGCAAAGGCAGAGTCTGTGGACACAGAACACTGTCAATGAGAATGTGCAACTGCTGTGGAAGAATTGAACAATACCTCAAGAGTCAGACATAAAAGTGAGAAGTTTCACTCTAGAGAAATGAAAACAGTGGTTCAGACATATGCACAGACATATTTGTTGCAGTAGTATTCATATTAGCTGTGAGGAGAAAACCACAGTGCCCATTAATAGATGAATGCATAATCAAAATGTAGTAGCTACATACACTAGAATAGTAGCTAGTCACAAAAGAGATAAAGCACTAATAAATGATACAAACACGATTGAACCCTATAAACATTATGCAAGCAAAATAAATCACCAAGGACCACACACTATATGGTTACATGTATAGGAAATATTCAGAACAGGCAAATTTTTCATAGAGCCAGAAAGCAGATGAGTGGTGGCCAGGACAGGGCTAGATTGGAGAAATGGAGAGTGAACTTTCCTAGGCACGGATTTCTTTCTGGGGAGATAAAAAATATTCTAAAATCAATGGCTGCACAATTCTGCAGAAACAATGACTAAAAGTCATTGAGCTGGATACTTTCCAAGGTAAAATTTTGTGATAAGTAAATAAAAATGATTAGAAGTCCATAATCTCACATCCTCGATCACCGGGTTTAAGTTTGGTCCCTCTTTCGCTGTGGAGATATAAATACACTCCCCTTGGGTGGGTTAGTACCCCATTCCCTCTCTACACATCACCATTTGCCCCACAGCCCACGCCCATCCCCCCATTCCAGTTGGCACTATATGTAGCTCGGAATTTGGTCTGGCCCCTGCCATACTACTTGGGCCTCTCCCCAGGTGTTTCTGAATACAGTAGCAACCCAAGGTACCCCTTTTGCATTATTTTTAAATTGCACTTACCTCAATGGACTCATGTTGTTCCTGTCCTTTTGCGCTTGGCTGACTTCACTTAGCATAATTCCCTCCAGTTCTTCCCATGTGGTGATGTGCTTCATGCCTTCATCACTGCTTTTCGGCAATGCATTGTACTCCATTGTATGTATGTACCACAGCTTTTTAATCCATTCATCAGTTGATGGAAACTTGGGCTGTTTCCAACTCTTTGCAATTGTGAATTGTGCTCCGATGAATATTGGAGCACAGATGTCTGGTCGTGGTTCGTTGCTTGCCTCTTCTGGGTTTATGCCCAGTAAGGGGTTATATGGTAGCTCAATTTCCATCTGTTTTAGATATGCCAAATTGATTTCCATAGTGACTGTACATACCTACAGGTCCACCAGCAGGGGATAAGTGTTCCTATCTCCCCACAGCCTCTCCAACACTTATTGCTTTCTGATTTTTTGAATTGGGCTATCCTTGAAGGTGTTAGGTGGTATCTCATTGTTGTTTTGATTTGCATTTCTCTTAATGCCAATGATCGGGAACATTTTCTCATATGTTTATTGGCCTTTCTGATTTCTGTCTCTGAAACTTCTGTTCATGTCCTTTGCCCACCTCCTCAGTGGGAAGTTAGTTTTGCTCTTTTTGGAAGCTATCAGGGTATTGTAGATTTTAGTAATAAGACCTTTATCTGATTTGTCATTGCTAAAGATGTTTTCCCAGTCCATGGGTTCTCTTATTACTCTTTTGGCGAATTCTTTGGATTCACATAGGTGTTTTATCTTCACTATATCCCACCTGTCTATTTGTGCCTCCTCTGTGTTTGTGTCCTTCCCTATTTCTGATAGTTTATGTAATCCCTGTGCCAATGTTCTCAGGTTCATCCCAAATCTCTCATTGATGGCCCTAATAGTTTGGGGTCTTACTTCAAGGTCTGTGATCCACCTTAAGTTTAATCTAGTGCATGGAGTGAGGTAAGGGTCTTCCTTCATATTTCTACAAGTAAATATCCATTTTTTCCAGCACCACTTGTTGAAAAGGGCACCTGCCTCCCATTTGATATTTTTAGGACCCTTATCAAAGATCAGTTGTCTGTATGCTGGTGTTTTTATTTCTGGGTTTTCAATTATTTTCCATTGGTCTGAGTATCTATCATTATGCCAATACCATGCTGTTTTGACCACCGTGGCTGTATAGTATGTGTTAAAGTCAGGTAAAGCAAGCCCTCCCATGGGGTCCTCCTTCTTAAGGAGATCTCAGCTAATTCTGGGCTTCTTCCCTCTCCATATGAAGTTTGTACTCATTTTGTTCCATTTCTTTGAAGAAAGATGAGGGTAATTGTATTGGAATTGCATTAAATTTATAGAGTGCCTTGGGTGGAACTGACATCTTTACAACATTGAGTCTTCTGGTCCACAAGCATGAGGCATTCTTCCATTTGTTGAAGTCGCTCTTGGTTTCTTGTAATAGTGCTTTGTAGCTTTCATCATATAGATCTTTTGTTCTTTTAGTTAGGCTTAGTAGTAGAACAGCAGATGGGCATTGGATCTCCACTGAAGTATTTCCTAAATGCAAGAACACGTTCTTCTATTAAATTGGTATTCCATGATGCTCACCCCTCTACCCGATCACTGAAGACAAAAGTGTGCAAAAGCAATGGTGGTGAAGAAAGCTGATGGTGCCCGGCTATCAAAAGATGTAGCATCTGGGGTCTTAAAGGCTTGAGTAAACAAGCGGTCATCCAGCTCAGAAGCAACAAAGTCCACATGGATAAAGCACATCAGCATGTGGACCATGAGTTGTCAAAGGGATCAGTTATGAGGGTTTAAGAACAAAAAACCATAACATTGTGTGCTTGCTTTCCTGATATGATCACTGATGACAAATGTGTGCAACAGCAAATGTGGTGAAGAAAGCTGATGGTGCCCGGCTATCAAAAGATATAGTGTCTGAGTAAACAAGTGGCCATCTAGCCCAGAAACAACAAAGCTCACATGGAAGAAGCACACCAACCTGTGTGACCACAAAGTGTTGAAGGGATCCAGTGTTAGGCATCAAAGAACTAAAATTATATCATTATAAATAAGGGAGAGTACAGATTGGTGACCCATCCTCTTTCAGAGGCATTCCAGGGAGGAGATGAGTCAGTTAAAGTACAGTATAGTAACAATGTACAGTGTAGTAACAATGCACTTTTCCTCTAGTTCTCTAATGCTTCCTCACACCCACTATCATGCTTTTGGTTCTACCAGACAAACCTGACTAGAACAGGGGATGTACACTGGAGGTGGAAACATGGGGAACTTAAGATAGATATTACCTCAGGATGAGTGATGGGAATGGTGAGACTGGGAGGGTGGAGGAATGGTGTAGTAGAAAGGGGGAACTAATTTTAGGGATCTACATGTAACCTTCTCTCTGGGGCATGGCCAACAGGGAAGTGAGTGCAGGGACACATTGGACAGTATACAATAAGAAACAGCAATTTGTAAATTATTAAAGGTTCAAGGGGGGTAGAAAGGAAGAGAAATATGGGGAGCTGGAATATGGGGGCCCTAAGTGGAGAGAGGATATTTAGAGAGTGATGATGGCAACAAGTGTGAAAATGCGATCTGCATACAATTGATGTACGTATGGATTGTGAGGAGAGGTGTGTAAATACCCAATAAAATGATTCATTAAAAAAAGGGGGGGGGGAAGAGATAGCTTTTTTTTTTTAAGAGGAGCTTATACCAAGGGCTCAAGTGGAAAATGTTTGGAAATGTATGTGGCAACATGTGTGCAAATGTGCTTGATACAAATGAATGATGTACTCAATGTTATAATAGCTGTAAGAGCCCCCAATAAAATTATTCTTTTAAAAAGAAGTCTATAAGCTCTCCTTAACGTTCTTGGAGAGAATCTAACTTTCAGTAGAAACAATTCATTTATTTGAAGTTGTGTCATCCTTGGTCTTCCTCTGTTCTTCGATTGGTTCTGCTACTTCAGCCTTTGCTGCAGTGGCTTGACTTGAGGTGATTGTTTTACTCTCACTGCCCATGAGGGGATTCCCACACTGTGCAATTCTATATAACAAGATAAAACTGCCCTCATGGGTGTTGGAGACTGTAAATCTTTATGGAAGGAAAAAAATCTGACTTTTCTTCCACAGAAAGGCTGGTGATTTCAATACGCTGACGCAAGTATTAGTGTACCAATGTGTTGCCTAATGGGCCACCAGGGCTCCTAGTTGTCCAATAGTGTTGAGTTCCAGTAGAAGTAGTGGTTCCTGGGATTTTGTGAAGGATTCCAGGCAGTCCTGGGCAGCTGGCTCTTCTGCTGATAAATAACACCTTAACTGAAACGACAGAAAAACGAGTCTTGACTCCATCATTATAGAATGGGAGAAGAGAAGCATTCATCTTGAACGAAGTAGGTTTGAATCCATCCTTAATTTAAGATTTTAATGGAAGTGACACAACTTATCTGAGGCACCATATCTTCATTGTAAAAATAAATGAGAATAATAACATCTACTGAAAACTTTGTGATGTGGATTTTTATGAGCCAGTAGCTGTAAATATAGCTGATACAATATCTGACATTTTACAATCCCATGCCTTCTTTTCTGACCAAGCATGTATTTTTCCCCTTCATCATAATGTTCTGAAATTTTTCAAAGCTAGAAAAAAAAATGAAAATAGCCACACTGAACACTCAGATACTTTTCATTCAGTTATGTGAAGTTAATATTTATTGCATTTGTTTTATTACTTTTAGTATAATAAATTACAAGTATTGAGATGCTTCACCCCAAATACATGAACAGGACTCTTAGAAGAGCAAAGATATTCTCTCATGATTCAGATTGCACAGCCCCTAAGTTTACCAACTATGATCGAAGATGCCAACCATCTTAAAGGCAAATAGCCTTGCCATCACGCAGAGAGCATTGGAAAAATTAGACGAATGCAGATGCAATTAAATAAAAATTTAACACCTTGTTATTTTATTTTCCTTGATCCCATATAAAATTTGCTCTAGTTTTCAACATTTTCTGCTTTTTCCCCATGGAAGTTTTTTTTAATCTGTTTGACTTTGTTATTGTTTTTAGTTTATTTTGGGCTGAGCCCTGGTGGTGTAGTGGTTGAGTGCAGGACTGTGACCCACAGGGCTGGTGGTTCAAATCCAGCAGGAGCTCTCCAGGAGCAAGACTCGGCCTCCCATTGTCACCAGAGGGCAGTGATGCGCCCCCCCCCCAAAAAAAAAAAGTTAAAAAAAATCTAGCATAGTGAAATCTATAGTGTGATAGTTACATAATCTGGTGTCAATTTTATAGTCTTGAAAGGCTTAAGAGTGAAGAGGTAGAGTCCAGAGGTCCTTAAACTATGACCTGTGGCCTACATGTAGCCTGCAGAGGACATTTATCCAGACTGCTGGGTGTTTTTGCTGCCGCTGTTGCCCTGCTTAGCAGCCAACTCATCCTGGGCCTGCAGTGAATTTGCTCATAGTTTTTTTTTTAAAGCTGTAATCTGACTTTCCAATGGTCTGAGGGACAGTGAATTGGTCCCCTATTTCAAAGATTTGATCCCTGGTTCTAGACTATCAATCAGCTCATAACCTGATTGATCACATTAATGCAGCCTCTGTGTGGGCATGGAGGCAGGAGAGGCACTCTCTCTGCTCACTCACTAAGGAATACTTTACTGACCAGAAACATGGCACAATGCTGATAGGCCCCATACCCTGGGAACTGGAGAAGTCATGTGCAGATCCCTGCTGGCACCTGAGATGTTTGTAATGACACTGGATCTAAAGGCTTTCTACCCATTAACCTGTGACCACCTTGTACTTGGCATCACTGTATGTGTTTTGTGAGCCTGAAGAGGACTGTACAGATTGGTACCGGTCATATGGGTTAATATCGGACTTATGGGCTTGGACTGAATTGGGTTGGGATGCTTTCTTAATGTACAATTGCCCTTTATAGAAAACTCTCTTCTATATGCATATGCATGTTTATGAATTTGTTTCTCTAGTCTAGTCAGATTAACACATATAGGGACAGGAAGTAGATTAATGATTGCTTATGGCTATGTTAGGTGAGGTTGGGGGACAATTGGGAGCTAATAGTAATGAGCTCAAGAAAGAAGAAAACATTCTAAAATTGATTATGGTGATGATTATATAATTCTCAATATGATTATATTATTGAATTGCATGATATATGAATTATGTGACAATAGAACTTTAAAAATACTTACTTTAAAAATAACTTAAGTTATATATATTTTTAAAATCTCCAAATTGACCCAAAATGTTCTTTAATGATGTCCATGCTATAATTTGTGTTTGACCTAGGATGGCTGCTTATTTATATTCAAGCCTTTAAAACCCCAGATCCTATATCTTTTGGTAGCTGGGCACCATCAGCTTTCTTCACCACATTTGCTTCTGCACACACCTGTCTTCAGTGATCATGTCAGGAAGGTGGGCATGCAATGATATGATTTTTAGTTATTTGATGCCTTATAACTAATCCCTTTGACACTTCGTAATAGCACAGGTGTGCTTCTCCATGTGGGCTTTATTGTTTCCAAGCTAGATGGACACTTGTTTACTTTCAAGCCTTTAAGACCTCAGATGCTATATCTTTTGATAGCCAAGAACCATCAGCTTTCTTCTACACTTTTGCTTATGCACACATTTGTCTTCAGTGATTGTGTTGGGAAGGTGAACCAATTTCATGGAATGCCAATTTAATAGAAAAAAGTGTTTTTTGCATTGAGAAAGTACTTCAATGGAGTTACAATGTCCATTTGTGGTCTTAATCCTATAACTATAAGCATGTAGACCCATTCGCCCATAATCATATATAAATACTTTTACTTATGTACATCCCTGTATTAGGCCTGTATAAATGCCCGTTGCCTTCCAGTTCTTTCCTCTGTTCCCTTTTACTTTCCTCTTGTCCCATTATCATGTTCAGCCTTCATTTTGGTTCCAGTAATTTCTTTGTTACATTATCCTTGATCAATCCCTACCAGACCTGTCACACCCACCTTGTCACTGATTTTGGATCCCTTGTTCCCTACCCCTTGGTTGGTCAACACCACCTCCTTTCCCCCATCTCCCTATCTCCCAAGTTCCCCCAGAACTATCAGTCCCATTATTTTCTCTTCCAAACTGTTCATACAGCCCTTCTCATCTAGATAGACTTGCAGAGATAATAATATGCACAAAGAAACCAAGATGAAGTGGCAAAAGAAAACAAAATGATGACAACACCAACAACAAAAAACAATGTCCAGAAAAAATATATAACATTAGTCAAAAAATAATAATAACAAATGAAAAACCTGTAAATAATTCACGATCTGTTCGTTGACCCTGAGGAATATCCCGCCATTGAGTCTAATGGGGTGCCAAGGTATATCCCTAGCCCCAAGATATATCCTTGGCACTCCCTCTCTGGGAACTCGATGCTCTGCTCCCCTGATGCTCTGCTGCACACCCTTTGTGTGTTGCCTTGGTATGGTGAGGTCAGACAGTGTACAATCCTGACCCTGCTTCTCCATTGCTGTCTCCGTAGGGCTGTGGGTCAGCTAGGGATGCCACGTTCCACAGTGGGACTGGCCATTTTTTCTTTCTGTGCCTTGGTGGTTCTGAGTGCAGATACCGCCCTCAAGGTTCGGTGGGATGCACTCCACTCTCTCTTCCTCCCCGTTCATTTGCCCTTGTGTGCTCTGGTCAAACTTGACCCTCTCCCTGAGCTGCATCTTCAGTGCTGTCATCCAAAACTAACTCCCCTAGGGGCGGGGCAGTTGCCCACGTAGTTGGGATTGGGGCTGAACCCTCACACCCCTCCTCTGGCTCCGCCCTCCACGCCGTCGCTCTGCATTCAAATCCTGGAACACTGGGTTTAAATTTGGTCCCTCTTTCCCTGTGGAGATATAAACAATATGCTCTTCTTGGATAGGTTAGTGCCCTATTCCCCCACTACACATCGCCATTGCACCCCGCCCTCCTCCTCAGTTGGCTACTGTATGTAGCCCTGGATTTGGTCAGGCCCCTGCCATATTTCCTGGGCTTCACACCAGGAATTTCTGTATGCGGGAGCTTTTTCCTGAGGCCCCTTTTGCATTTTTTTAAAGCTAACCTAAGCAGACTCATGATGTACTTGTCCTTTTGTGCTTGGCTTACTTCATTTAGCATAATTTCCTCCAGTTCTTCCCATATGGTGACATGCTTCATGTGTTCATCACTGCTTTTCAGCGATGTGTAGTACTCCATTGTTTGTATGTATCACAGCTTTTTAATCCATTGGTCAGTTGATGGAAAGTTGGGTTGTTTCCAACTCCTTGTGATTGTGAACAGTGCTGTGACTAACATTGGGGCACAGATATCTGATTGTGATTTGATTTGTGCCTCTTCTGGGTATATGCCCAGTGGGGGTATTGCTGGGTCATATGGTAGCTCAATTTCCATCTGTTTTAGAAATTGCCAAGTCGATTTCCACAGTGGCTGTCCAGGTCCACCAGCAGTGAATGAGGGTTCCTGTCTCCCCACAGCCCCTCCAACACTTGCTGCTTTCTGATTTTTTGAATTGGGCTTTCTTTGCAGGAGTTAAGTGGTACCTCACAGCTGTTTTATTTTTGTTTGCTTGTTTGTTTGTTTGTTTGTTGGGGGGAGCATCACTGCCTCTGGTGGTCATGGGCACTAGCCAGTGCTGCTCCTGAGAGCTGCCACTGGATTTGAACCGCCAAGCCCGTGGGCTGCAGTCCCGCACTCAACCATTTACGCCATTGGGCCTCAGCCCACTCACAGTGGTTTTAATTTGCATTTCTCTTTTTTTCCATGTTTAAGCATTTTATTGGGGGCTCATACGTCGTTTCTCATAATACATAAATACATATATTGTGCCACGCTTCTTCACATGCCTGCAGCTATCTTCACTCTCTGAACCTCCACCTTTCCATCCAAGCCTCTGACCTCAGCCCTCCATCCCTTCCCCTCCATCCTTGCTCCTCACTCCTTCAACTCTCAATACTCCATAAATTATTGTTTTGTCTCAATGTCTCCCCTTGCCCTCTCCCCCAGTGTCTGTCCCCCCCAGTTGGTAGATCCCTGAAGTTAGCTCCCTCTCTCTATCCCATTTTCCCTCCACCCATCCTGCAGCTTTATTCCCACTACTGGTCCGACGGGGTTCATCCATCTGGGTTCCCCATACTTCCATTTCTCATCCCCACAGTAGTGTAGAACTGGGACCGTGACAATTAGAGGGAGGAAGCCTTCAGGAAATAGAGGAAAGTTGTATGCTTCCTTGCCACCTCACTGAGTCTCACTAGCCTGTCTCCTCCTAAACATTTTCTCATATGTTTATTGGCCATTTGGATTTCTGCCTCTGTGAAACTTCTGTTCAGGTCCTTTGCCCACCTCCTCAGTGGGCAGTTAGGTTTTTTTTTCCTTTTTGGAAGCCATCAAGGTATTGTAGATTTAGTAATAGGCCTTTGTCTGATGTGCCATTGCTAAAGATGTTTTCCCAGTCTGTGGGCTCTCTCTTGGTGAATTCTTTCGATGCACACAAATGTTTTATCTTCAGTATAGCTCAATTGTCAATTTGTGCTTCTTCTGTGTTTGTGTTCTTCCCTACTTCTGATAGCCTATGTATTCTCAGTGCCAAAGTTCTCAGGTTGGTCCAATTCCCTCAGTAATGACCCTAAAAGCTTGGGGTTTTACCTCAAGGCCTGTGATTCATCTTGAGTTTATTCTTGTGCAAGGAGTGAGATAGGGTCTTGCTTCATTTTTCTGCAGGTAGATATCCACTTTTTTCCTAGCACCACTTGTTGAAAAGGGCATCTGCATCCATTTGATACTTTGGGGACCCTTATTAAAGATCAGTTGTCGGTATGCTGATGATTTTATTTCTGGGTTTTCAGTTCTTTTCCATTCATCTGAGTATCTGTCATTATACCACATCAAAACCCTTTCATCATATTGTATTCTCAATTATTGGTTTCTGTGGCCTGAATCAATTTCTACATTTTGGAGTTATGAAATAGTGATTTTCTTATTCTATTATTCCTATACTCTCTTTAAAAATTAAATCTATTAATTTGAAAAAAAGAGGAGATCCCATCCTTTAATGTTTTTTATTTATCACTGTGACTCTATAGATTATTTTTAAATAAATATTTTATTTTCAAATACATTTAAATTTGTAAGTTTTTTCTTATATCCTTCTCGCAATTTCTTATATTGCTAACATCCAACATTACCATGGTATGCTTGTGAAAGCAAAGCATGGACCTTGGTATATTATGATGACCTGAACTTATGGATTAATGTTTTAATTCTGTCTGTCATTATCCACAGATCCTGTTTCTTGCTAGTAAACAACTTTGTATGTCATTTCCAGTGTTTGCTTTATGTGCTTCCATTCATCTTTATATACTTACTTTCTGATCAGTTGTGAATTATTGTGATTTTCTGATTTTCCAATTACAGTTAGTAAGTAGAACTACTAATCTTTACTGATATTTCCGAATTGTTGTTTTATTTTTAAGTTCAGACTTGGAATGAGCCATTTCTTTTAAAATTTGTGATATCTGATTACATCTAAATTTGAGCTGAATGTTAAAATACAAAACAAAACCTTCTTTATGCTCAATATAAAAGGATCTACTTGTGTCATCTAGTATCTATACAGGCTTATTTTATTTTGTGCACTGATCCATTTGCAGTTTATTCTGATGTGAGATATGGATTCAATTTTATCTTTTTAGAAAGACTCTCCATCTGCACCAAAAGCCCTTATTAAAAAGAGAGCAGTTATTCAGTGATTTACGATGTTATTCTTATCATTTATTAAATTTTCTTATATCTGTATGGATTTTCTACTTTGTTCCATTGGCAAGACTGATTTTTGCAGTGTTTTCATACAGGGAATTTATGATGTTTGCTACTATCTGCTCCTCTCTGCCCCTCTTTTAATAAGGGTTTCCTAACCACACTTCTACTGTTATTTCACTTATGTATATTGGGAATCAAATTAGCTCTAGAGGGAAACGTTTTACTTTTATTAAGATTATGCTAAATTTAAATATTAGCCTAGACAGATTTAGAATCTTTTTGAGGCTGGTGCAGTTTACCCAAGAATGGGATTTTCTTTCATTTCATCAAGGCCGTTTTTGCATTTCAAGAATGTTCTAAAGGTTTCTTCTAGCACATTCACAATTTTTTTTCTTTCTTTTTTTTTTTTTAGGGCATCACTGCCCGAGTGGTGGAAGTAGGAAGCCCAGCCTTTGCCCCTGTGGAGCTGGAATTGAACCTCCATCCCAGTGGGCTGCAGTCCCGTGCACAACCACTATGCCACTGGGGCTCAGCCATTCACAATTTTCTTAAATGTTTAAAATTTTATTGCTATTGATGAATTAGTATTTCTTCACAATCATATATACATTAAGATATCATTTGTATATATGGAGGGCAGTGATTTATTATTAATATATATGTGTGTGTACCACCATTTTTTTCTGTTAATTTGTCATGTTGTGATCCTGAAAGCTACATCCCTGGTATTTCAAATGTAAGCAGGGTCACCAAAAGTCAACACGTTTCAGCAGAACTTCCAGACTAAGAACAGACAATGAAGAAAAATGTTGCTATTCACTCGGGAGTTAGCAGCAGCTAAAAACCTTTTGGAGAACTTTGAAACGTTATCAGCTATTGAAGACTTAATTAATGGAAACCCAATGCTGTCTGAGATACTGCCAGAAGATAGGCCCTTGGGTCCAAGGGCACTGTAAGTGTTACAGAGGCAGAGTTGCTTTCTTAGAATGGAGTCTGCAATGGCGGTTTGAGTGGGGCAAAGCCTTCGAGAGTGAAGCACTTAAGCAATGTTTCATTTACTGATGAGGCAGGACTCAAGATAGAAGTAGCTGCAAATTTCTGCTAATAATAGGAACTTGGGATGTGTGAAATATGAATCTAGGAAAATTCGAAATTGTCAAAACAAAATGGATTGCATAGAGATCAATATCATAAGCATTAGTGAGTTGAATTGGACTGGTATTGGCTATTTTGAATTAGAAAAATCACATAAATTGTTATTCTTGGAATGACACAATCAAGAGGACTGACATTGCATTCATTGTCAGAAAGGTCATTTCAAAATCTATGCTGAAGTACAATGCTGTCAGTGATAGTATACACTTTACTTACCTTCATAGAAATCCAATTAATACAACTATTATTCAAATTAATGCACCATCCATAAAACCTAGTTAAGAAGAAATCTAAGAATCACTTCAGCTAGAAATTGATCAAACATGCAATCAAGATGCATTGATAATTATTGACAATTGATATGCAAAAGTCAGAAACAAAGAGGAAGGAAGCAGTCATGAGAGAATAGGATCTTGGTGATAGAAACAAAGTTGGAGACTCCATGATAGAATTTTACAAGACCACTGACTTGTTGATAGCAATCCCTTTTTACTAAAATACAAAAGACAACTACACCCATGAATTTCTCTAGATGGAATACCCAGAAATCAGATTGACTACATTTCCTGGAAGAGATGACAGAGAAGCTTAATATCAGCAGCTACAACCAGTCCAGGGGCTGATTGTGGAACAACCTGTCAATTACTCATATGTAAATTGAAGTTAAAGCTAAAGAAAATTAAAACAAGTCCATGAGAGCCAACATGCAACCTTGAACCTAACCCACCTGAATTTTTATATTATCTCAAAAACAGACTTGACACATAAGACACTAGTAACAAAAAACTTGTTGAGTTGTGTGATGACATCAGTAACATCACTCAGGAAGAAAGCAAAGGTAATTAAAAAGACAGGAAAGAAAGAAAAGATCAAAATGCATGTCAGAAGAGACTGTGGAACTTGCTCTTAATCACAGAGCAGCTAATGAAAATAGAAGAAATTATGAAGTGAAAGAGCTGAGAGAAATTTTGAAAGGGCAGCTTGAGAAGACAAAGTCAAATATTATAAAGATATGTGCAAAGGCTTAGAGCTAGAGAACCATAAAGCAACAACAAGATTAACATATCTTATACCGAAAGAAACAAAGGAAAAAAGCAGTCATTGAGTTGAAATAATGAATAACTCTATGGACAAAGTATTCAATGTGCATCAAAAGGAGTTGGAAAGAATACAGAGTCATTGTATCCCAAAGAACTAATCAACACTCCACCAGTTCAAGAAGTAGCATATGAGCAAGAACTAATGGTGCTGAAAGAATATGTTCAAGCTACACTGAAATATAAGTCAAAGACAAGACTTCAGGAATTGAAGGGATAACCATTGAACTTTTTCATCAAGCTGATAAAGCACTGGAAGCACTTACTAGTCTGTTCCAGGAAATTTTGAATACAGCTGGTTTGGTCAATTGACTAGAAGATATCCATATTTGTACCTATTCCAAAGAAAGATGAACCAACAATATTCGCTATAAGAATATCATCAAAATCAAATACAGCAAGTAACATTTTGCTGAAGTTCAAGTAACAATCATTATAGCAGAGCTGCCAGAGGTTCCAGATGGATTGGGAAGAGAAGGTGGAGCAAGGGATATCATTGCTGATAACAGAATGGATCTTTACTCAAAACAAAGAATACCAGAAATACGTTCACTTGTGTTTTATTGACTATGCCAAGGCACGTGACTCTCTGGATCATAACAAACTATGGATAAGCTTGAGAAGAACAAGGATTTCAGAAAACTTAATTGTATTCATGAGGATGCAGGTGTGAGACCACAACAAAGGAATACTGTGTGGTTTAAAAATCAGGAAAGGTATACATAAGGATAACATCCTCTCACCATATATATTCAATCAATACGCTGAGCAAATCATCAGAGAAACTGGATTGTGTAAAAAAGAATTTGGCATCAAGGTTGGAGGAAGTCTTATTAATGACCTGCAATATGCAGAGGACATAGTCTTGCTGGCTGAATGTTAGGAGGACATGAGACACTTGATAAAATTAAAGATTGTGGCCTTCAATATGAAATAGGGGTCAATTAAAAGAAGATCAAAATCCTCACAACTGGACCAATAGTTAGCAACATGAGAAATGGAGAAAAGGCTAAAGTTGTCAAGGATTTTGTCTTACTTAGATCCATTACCAATGTCTCTTTGATATTAAGATTTCAAAACTACATGTAAAATCCAGGTTGAAATTTCCATGTATGAACTGTTAGAATAATCAATCTTGACTTCATATATCTAGGGCTAGTGCTTGATCAACACAGCAGGTTTACTTGGTGTGGCAGTCGAGTACTCTGGTGCCAATTTGATTAAGAGTGTAGGGGTGGAGTCTAGCCTGTCAATCTGAGACCTTTGAGTGGGCATGGCTTTCTCCTGAGAATTCTAGGAAATTTCGTGATATTTCCCCACATGGGGGTGAGAGACTTACAGCTGAGTTCCTTGGAGACGCTCTAATGATGAGACACAAGACTCGGTGTCTTGGGAAACAATGCAGCTGCCAAGACACAAGGCTGGTTCCTTGTGAGACATCCCTGAGCCTTATGAGCTTACCCTGAGGAAACCAAACCCTTGAAGCTGGAAAAGCCACATGGAGACTCCTGCCAGGAATGAGATGCTTGAGAAGCCCCAGAGAGACCCTGTCAGCGCTGAGATGCTTTTGCCACCACTGGATACACAAGACTCTGCATTCACTGGCCTGTGATTGTCCTGGCATTGTTGCATGTGCTTCATGAGTTTGAAAAGGACTTATGGATGTATCGGAAAATGGGCTAACATTGGAGTTATGGTCTTGAACTGGACTGAGTTGGGATGTTTCTCAATATTCTATTCCTCTTGTATATAAACCTCTCCTTTATGTACATATGCGTGTTTATGAATTTGTTTCTCTGGTCTACTCAGACTTACACACTTGGTGCAGGGTTTTCAAAGGAATGCATATATTAATGCAAATAAAATTCAAATATTGATAAATTTCATCAAATTCGGTGGTCCACAGCTTGATGTTCACTTTCAAGAAGAGATTACTGACCTTATGAAGTTTAGCAAAGTATGATGAAGAAGCTCGATGGTGCTTGGCTATTAAAAAGAATAGCATTTGAGTTCTTAAAGGTTTATCTTCAAACAAGCAGCCATCTCAGTGAGATATCAATGAGACCCACAAAGAAGAAGCACAATAGACTATGTGATCCAAGAATTGTGAATGATAAAATCCAAACTCTAAGGAGGGCATAGTATCTGAACTTAAATTATGAACTCCTGGCCTATCGAAGGCTGTCGATCATAGTGGGAGTCCAAAAGCCACTTGCAGGACCACATCTGATCACAGACCAGAAATTTGAAAGTTATCATGTGGAATACAGTAGTGACTGTTCATTTTTTAACATGTATTTTGTTTTCTATGTTTTTCTGTATATGAAATTCAGGATGAGTAGGGTTATAGAAACAGTGACTGTCTTGTTTTTTGGGAGTGTACATAACATGGGAAGCTAATGACAATGAGTACAAAACAGAAGTAAATATTCTAAAATTGATTGTGAACATGATTATACAACTCTCTTTAATATTGAAAGAGAATGAAAGGTATTGAAAGGTATGAAAAGTGAAGCAATAAACAAAACTTTTTAAAGCAGTCTTAAGCTAAAGTTGACTACAAACAAATGTTTTAAAATTATAAACAAATATTTTAGGTGGAGCACTTCTGGCATGGTGGGCTATGAGTTGATCTGCTAATCACAAATATTTTATTTAATTAATTTTTAATGAATGAAAACGTTTTTTCTTGAGACCAGAATGTACTGGCATAATAGATTGTTCTCTATTATCACTTGCTAAGTTTTTACTTAGGCAAAATCAATAATTCAGAGATGATTGGAATAATAAGATTGCTTTCTAGGACTTTGCTTTCTTTGTTAATTAGTGTGAAATTTAAATTTTTCTCATTTATAATTATTAGGTGATAACTTTTTGTGCCTGTATTTAAGAATTTATGCATGTATTTATGTGTGAATTTAATGATTCCATGGATTTTGATATAATTCATTGTCTGATGTAAGAGAAATATAAGTACACATCTTTGAATATATGTGTATGCATGCCTAAGTGTGAATTATATATAGAAAGTGTTATTATCCCTAAGATGATGAAAGTTTCTTATTATCTATTTTATTGGATTTTCCCCCACAATGCAATAAATTAATAAATTGGACTTTGACGCCAACACATGATGCTCAGAGGAATACATCCCTCTGGAGACCCATTGCGCCACAGAAAGGACTGGGCAAATGATTCCTGGGGGCACGAGAGAGGAGAGGAGAAGGGGGGGAGGACAAACACATGGACAGGTTGGGCGAGCAATAAGTGGTTAGGAATCGATGGAAAGGAGGGTATGGGAGGTCTGGTTGGGATTAAGCAAGGACAATGAATATGAGAAAACAATGAAATGCCAATGAAGGTGGAACATGATGGTGGGACAGGAGGGAGAAGGAAGGAAATAGAGGAAACAGCTAGAAGACAAAGGCCACTTACAGAGGTCTAAATATAGGTATGTCCGTACATAGATACAACTATCTATTATAAGTTGGGAATAAAATTAAGAACATATCTATAGGCCAAATATTAGAGTAGCAGGTGGACCTTGGTCCCTCACCCTGGTGCTCCCTCAATGCAAAAACGCTTTGTTCTATGAATCTGGCATTCCTCAATGCAAGAACGCTTTGTTCTAGAATCTGGCATTCCTCGAGGCTCAATGGCCCAACACGATCACTGAAGTAAAATGGGTGCACAAACAAATGTGGTGAAGAAAGCTGAAGGTGCCCAGCCATCAAAGGATATATCAAGTGTCTTGAAAGCCTGAAGATAAACATTAGACCATTTACCTGAGATGAGACCACAGCCACACAGCAGAAGCACAACAGCCAGCATGGTCAGATGGTGGTGAAAGTGGTAAAAGGTCTAGGCAATAGACATCAAATGGGGCGGAAAAAAACAAAACAAAACAAACATATATCACTGTGTGCACACATCCCCAATGTACCAATTGAGGACATGTAAGAGCATGAAGAAAGCAGAAGGACCCAGCTATCAAAAGCTAGAGCATCCGGGGTCTTAAAGGCTTGAGCACAAACAAGCAGCCATCTAGCTCAGAAGCAACAAAACCCACCATAAAAGAAGATCACTTACCTGTGCGATCATGAGGTGCTGAAACAATCAGGTATCAAAGAACAAAAATCAAAATCAATGGACCAATTGACTCCC